>JAPJBO010002092.1:0-21473 GCA_030068145.1 Diplonema papillatum | reverse complement strand
ATGACAGTGAACGACCATAGAGCGGTACCAGAACGACTGTGCCAGAATGCCAGCAAATGGCCAAGGAGCGGCGCCAGAACGACTCCCAATGACCAAAGAATGCCGCCAGAACGACTACAAATGCCCATAGAGCCTGAAGGACGGCGGTCGGCCAAAGAGCGGCGCTAGAACGACTGCAAATGTCCAAAGAACGGCGCTTGAACGACTGCAAATTGCCCAAGAGCAGCGCCAGCATGACTGAAAATGGCCAAACTGCGGCGCGAGAACGACTGCAACAGGCTGGAGACCGCCCAGGAATGACAGCCAATGACCAAAGAGCGGCACCAGAATGACAGTGAACAGCCACAGAGTGGTACGAGAACGACTGCAAATGTCTAAATCACCTTGCTTGAGGGACGGCAAATGACCGCAGAACGGTGCCAGACTGACAGCCAATGACCAGCAAGCGGCACCAGAATGACTGCCAACGACCAAAGAACAGAGCTAGAATGACCACAAATGCCCAAAGAGCCGCGCCTGAATGACAGCGAACCGCCAAAGAGCGGTACTAGAGCGACTGCAAATGTCCAAAGCACCTTTGTTTGAAGGACGGCAAATGACTGCAGAACGGTGCCAGATTGACAGCCAATGGCCAAGGATTGGCACCAGAACGACTGCCAATCGCCAGAGATCGTTCCAACAATGACAGCCAATGAATGACCAGCAAGCGGCACCAGAATTAACGAACAGCGTGACACGTGAATGGTATCGTTTGGCTGAACAGGAAACTGTCCAAACCTGTCAAAGAATCCTGATCAATCATCAGGCAAAGACAGTTGGATAAACAACAAAGACTGCCTGCGTCGGCCGCGCTTGCAGCGCGTTTCCGAGGAACACCACGAGGAGGTGCAGGTCAGATTTTTGTCCCTCATGTCAAAAACAAGCAATGAGCCATCGTCTGGACTTCGAAGCGGAGGATGATGAGGAATATGTGTGACTCTTGATCCCTTTGAAGAGTTTCCTGCAGTTCACAGCGCCACCTTGCCAAAGGAGCTCTCAACAATGCGATGAGTGCCCCTGATGTCGAAATGGGGAAGAAGTTCCGATCTTCGAAAGAACGTCGTTCGTCTGTACTTCGAATTCCTGTGAGGGTTTCTTCAGATGCATCGGTCAAAACCATCATCAAATTGAGCACGCGCACCGCTCTCTGCACTTGTTCACTTAATCGCAAAAAAAATGGCATACTTCATTGTTTCCGGTGGGCGCCAAAACAACCGGCATTGAACCTCGTCACCCCGCCATCTTTTATTTTGGTGTCATGTTCTTCCGGTTGTTTTTATTACCTTTTTTGTCGTTTCAATTTGAATGGTTTCAACTTCTTCTTGCTCGAGTCGGGCCTCCCATAGATGAGAGGCCCCCTTTCCTGGACAAGACGGCCGCCTTCTTTCAAAGGTTCGGGATTCACGAGGGGGCCCGCTAGGGCCACCGAGTGCGGGTTTGCGGGTTACTATATAATTATGTGGCTTGTCCGTCTGTCTGTCTGTCTGTCTGTTCGTCACAATGAAAAATTCCAAGCAAAAATTTCACCTTTGTCAAAAAAAAATTCTGAAAAACTCAAAATTCAGAATCCAGTTTCTATTGGTTTTCCTATGAACCAGACCCGCAAACCAGCCATTTTTTGGCAGCATCCAATTCCACAGGTCAGGTTACTATATAATTATGTGGCTTGTGTCTGTCGTCTGTCTGTCTGTTCGTCACAATGAAAAATTCCAAGCAAAAATTTCACCTTTGTCAAAAAAAAATTCTGAAAAACTCAAAATTCAGAATCCAGTTTCTATTGGTTTTCCTATGAACCAGACCCGCAAACCAGCCATTTTTTGGCAGCATCCAATTCCACAGGTCAGGTTACTATATAATTATGTGGCTTGTCCGTCTGTCGTCTGTCTGTCTGTTCGTCACAATGAAAAATTCCAAGCAAAAATTTCACCTTTGTCAAAAAAAAATTCTGAAAAACTCAAAATTCAGAATCCAGTTTCTATTGGTTTTCCTATGAACCAGACCCGCAAACCAGCCATTTTTTGGCAGCATCCAATTCCACAGGTCAGGTTACTATATAATTATGTGGCTGTCCGTCTGTCTGTCTGTCTGTCTGTTCGTCACAATGAAAAATTCCAAGCAAAAATTTCACCTTTGTCAAAAAAAAATTCTGAAAAACTCAAAATTCAGAATCCAGTTTCTATTGGTTTTCCTATGAACCAGACCCGCAAACCAGCCATTTTTTGGCAGCATCCAATTCCACAGGTCAGGTTACTATATAATTATGTGGCTTGTCCGTCTGTCTGTCTGTCTGTCTGTTCGTCACAATGAAAAATTCCAAGCAAAAATTTCACCTTTGTCAAAAAAAAATTCTGAAAAACTCAAAATTCAGAATCCAGTTTCTATTGGTTTTCCTATGAACCAGACCCGCAAACCAGCCATTTTTTGGCAGCATCCAATTCCACAGGTCAGGTTACTATATAATTATGTGGCTTGTCCGTCTGTCTGTCTGTCTGTTCGTCACAATGAAAAATTCCAAGCAAAAATTTCACCTTTGTCAAAAAAAAATTCTGAAAAACTCAAAATTCAGAATCCAGTTTCTATTGGTTTTCCTATGAACCAGACCCGCAAACCAGCCATTTTTTGGCAGCATCCAATTCCACAGGTCAGGTTACTATATAATTATGTGGCTTGTCTGTCCTGTCTGTCTGTCTGTCGTCGTCACAATGAAAAATTCCAAGCAAAAATTTCACCTTTGTCAAAAAAAAATTCTGAAAAACTCAAAATTCAGAATCCAGTTTCTATTGGTTTTCCTATGAACCAGACCCGCAAACCAGCCATTTTTTGGCAGCATCCAATTCCACAGGTCAGGTTACTATATAATTATGTGGCTTGTCCGTCTGTCTGTCTGTCTGTTCGTCACAATGAAAAATTCCAAGCAAAAATTTCACCTTTGTCAAAAAAAAATTCTGAAAAACTCAAAATTCAGAATCCAGTTTCTATTGGTTTTCCTATGAACCAGACCCGCAAACCAGCCATTTTTTGGCAGCATCCAATTCCACAGGTCAGGTTTGCCCGGGTTTGCAGGAGGTGTGCCCCCCTCTATCTCTTCCAATCAGGCTTGGCAACACAGGACCCCCAAAGAACGCGCAGAATGGGAAGCAAAAGGATGAGTGGTGGGAGTCCTGTGTGTCTAGGGGCTTGTCTCTCACTCAAGGCTTTTTGTTGGCTGGCTTGCTGGCTGCTGACTTGCTGGTGCTGACTTGCTGGTGCTGACTTGCTGGTGCTGACTTGCTGGTGCTGACTTGCTGGTGCTGACTTGCTGGTGCTGACTTGCTGGTGCTGACTTGCTGGTGCTGACTTGCTGGTGCTGACTTGCTGGTGCTGACTTGCTGGTGCTGACTTGCTGGGTGCTGCCTGCTGCTGGTGCTGGCTGGTGTGTGCCTCCTGCTGGTGCTGCCTGGTGCTCATAATATTTTTTTCCAAAACTTGAAAATTCGAAAAATATACCCAAGTATCACAGTCCCCGTGCCAAAGATTGTTGCTATGCGTGTGCTTTGTCTGTCTCTAATCTGCCCAAAACTTCCACCGATTAGGGATCATCAGAACTATGAACACGCAGACCTCGAAAGGTTTGCTTCCTCCTGTTTTGTTTCCACTGCGGTTAGCCACATACAATGTCGTGAGACAAAGTTTTTTCGGCCAGTTGCGAGGAACTGCCTGCAGGAGTTGCTCAAAGCATGAACGTCAAGGACGCTCAACAAAGCCTATGGAGGGGCTCGCATCTGATCCAAAATGCTGGCATAGTGACACGGGTTGATCTTGCTGACTGGCTCGACAGGTACTCCCGCGTTGCAAAGTGCAGCTTCCTTTCAACCCTTCAAAGATAGGACAAAGCACGCACACAAGAGACAACCAATAGCCATTTTCCCCTCCCCCATCCTTCCTCCCAATGTTTTGGGTTCCTGGTTTGGTTCTGCTGATGCTGTGCTGCTTCTGCTGCTACTTCTGCTGCTGCTGCTGCTGCTGCTTCTGCTCCTTCTCCCCCTGCTGGTGCTTCAGTCTTGTTGATGTTTCTGCTGCTACAAAAAAAAATGCGAATGAGTGGAAACCCCATGTGCTGACAACGGTGGCTACCTGTTCTTTGGGCCAAAAGGGGCCTGCCATGCCAGCACTGGGACATCTTTTCATTTCTTTACATTCATTTCTTTAAAATAAGAAGAAAAGTGTGGGCAAAAGGCTTAAAGCAACCTTCTCTTGACTTCGATGGGGTTTTTGCTGCCTTGCTGCTGCTCATCTAGCTGCTCCTGTTGTTCCTGTGTTTGGTGCTGGTGCTGCTCTTGCTCCTGCTTCTCTTGTTGCCTTTCATCGAAGCTGTGAAACTCTCTCAAAACCAAACGCTGCAGTAAACGACCCTCCCCCTTCGAAATGGAAAGGCTTGCATTTTTCATCGAAGCCCCGATTCGCAAACTTCGTCTGTGTTTTAATTTCCTGTTTAGGTTTCTTTGAAACGAAAGTTGCTGTCTGCCTTGCTGCTGCCTTGCTCCTCCTCTTGCTGCTCTTCTTGCTGCTACTCTTGCTCCTGCTGCTCTGCTGCCTTTCTCCGAAGCTGTGGAATTCTCGCAAAACCAAACACTGCAGTCAAGGACCTTCGCTTGCAAAGACTGCTTTCATTGCAAGCTCCGATTTCCTTCTTAAGCGCTTCAAACAAACTTCGTCTGTGTTTTGATTTTCTGTTTATGTTTATTTGAATTCAAAGCTCCTATCCTGTCTGCTGCCTTCTGTTGGTGCTCTTCCTCCTGCTGATTAACCGCTGCTGTCTTGCTCTGGCTGCCTTGCTGCTGCTGCCTTGCCGCTGCTGCCTTGCTGCTGCTGCCTTGCTGCTGCTGTCCTGCTGCCGCTCCTGCCTTGCCGCTGCTGTCTTGCCTTGCTGCTGCTGCCTTGCCGCTGCTGTCTTGCTTCTGCTGCTGCATTGCCGTTGCTGCCTTGCCGCGGCTGCCTTGCCGTGGCTGCCTTGCTGCTGCTGCCTTGCTGCTGCTGCCTTGCTGCTGCTGCCTTGCTGCTGCTGCCTTGCTGCTGCTGCCTTGCTTCTACTGCTGCCTGCCTTGCTGCTGCTGCCTTGCTGCTGCTGCTGCTTTCTTGCCGACCTTTTTTACGCCTGGGAAGAGTAGGTGCACAGCTCGGAGGCCAGATACGAAGTTAGGGGCTTTCACCCACAGCAAAGGAACTGCTTGCCTTGGCCGCGTTTCGAAAAACACGTTTCCAGGGGACACCGCGAGGAGGTGGCAAGTCAGATTTTGTCCCCCAACCCCAAGACCACCCATTGAGAATTCCGGGGCCTTTGATGGCCAGCTTCTTGGACTTCACGACCTCTCAGGAGCACTTTGCTAAAGGAACACCGAAAACGTGATAGGCAACTGTTGCATGTCGAAATGGGGGGGCACGTTCTCCCGAAGTTGCGACCCTTGAAAGAACGTCGTTCGTAGGAGCTTCGAATTCCTGTGACGGTTTCGTTGGATGCATCGGTCAAAATATCAACAAAAATATGTACCCATAGCTCTGTCAGAACCTTTTCGCTGACTCGGAACTTCACATACCTTGACTGCTTCCACACGAACTCTCGAACACCAGATTTTTCAAGCACAACTCCGACCCGAACCATCTTGTGAATTTCTTTTCTTCTTCTAGTTCCTGTTTGCGTTGTGTGTGCTGAATCCTGTTTTCTTTCGAGTCGGCCTCTTCACACAAGAGGCCGAACCTGGACAAGAAGGCCCACATCGAAGCACTAAGAATCCATCAAATGCACGAGGGGGCCCGCAGGGCCACCGAGTGCGGGTTTGCGGGTTTGCGGGCGGGTTTGCGGGTTTGCCCCGGGTGGCGACCACCGCCCCGCAGCCCGGGCAGACCTCGCCCGCGAAGCCCAGCTCCGTAAGCGCGAGCGGCTCGGACTCGCGCATGGCTGCCCACAGGGCGGCGGCTTCCGTGAGGGCTGCCCACCGGATGGCGGCCCTCAGCTCCTCCTCCTTGAGCAGGAGCGCCTCCCCGGGGTCGAAGGGGCTGTCCCACCTCCACTCCGGAGCAGGCTCCGCCGGGGGGGAGGCCCGCTCCGTGGGTGCGGCGGGCGGCTCCGGGAGCTGGCGAGAGAAGGCCCACGGGGCTACAGGGGCGGCCTGGAACCGGGCGGCGACCGGGGAGGACCCGGTGGCTTGGGGGGGGGAGAAAGTGGAAGACACACCGTCGACTGGCTCCCACCTTCGCGGCAGACGACCCATCAGCCGTGGGTCCTGCGGGTGCGCCGCCTCGCACGCTGCGTCGTTGCAGCCTTCGACGTCGCACGCTGCGACGTGGCGGTGCCGGCACCCGGCCCGACGGCACCCCAAGGCCGTCAGGGCCTCGATGCAGGCCGGTGTGGGCACGTGCCTGAAGCGGCACGGCTGGCGGCTGCATCCGCCGGGCGTGTTGAACTCGCGGCAGAGGGGGCGGTCCCCCCTGCGGTCCTCCTGCGGCGGGGGCGCTCTCCCGCCGGCCTTCTGCGGTGCAGCCGTCGCTGCCCTTCTCGATGCGGCCTCTCCGGGCCCCTGTCGTTGCTGTGCGGTCGTCACCGCCTTCGACGTCGGCTTCGATGCCGTCGGCTGCGCGGCTTCCGCCTTCCGCCCCTCGCTGACATGCGGGGGCTTGCGGCCAGGTGATCCGACTGTTTTCCAGCCGGATCGGGTCATCCTGGGGGGCGCGCGTGTTTTTTTTTTTTTTAAAGGGGCTCTCGAGAGACAAGGCAGGTAGGGACACAGAACACCATAAGTAAATAAAAATCAAGCAAATGGGAAGCGAACGGAAAGCAAGCGGATGAGGACGGTGTTCTGTGTTGCTGGGGCCCCCCGCGCTCGGGAAATGCAAAATACGTGGTCGGATGCTCGTTTAGGCTGAAATAATGGCTGCAGAATGCAAAAACAAGACAGAGTCACCTCCCACAAGGCAATTCCTTAAGGAAAACATCAGAAAACCCAGGGGGGGCGTCACCAGAAATCCAAAACTCGAAACCTACCACTCAGGTGCTCATAAAATGCTCCGAAACGGCGGAAAACGTGGTCAGACGCTCGTTTAGGCTGAAATAATGGCTGCAGAATGCGAAAACAAGGCCAAATCACCCCCACAAGCCAATTCCTAGGCAATTCCTTAAGGAAAATCATCAAAAACCCAAACTGCAGCCACAAAAAGCAGCCCGACTAGGACACAACCGCAAACGGAACCCAAAAACAATCGGAAACCCCAGGAAAGTTTGATCCACACCGGTGTGGGTTCATAAAACGCCTGCAAAATGTGTCGCCAAACCGCCGGGACCCTGAAAGGACCCTGAAAGGACCCTGAAAGGACCCTGAAAGGACCCTGAAAGGACCCTGAAAGGACCCTGAAAGGACCCTGTTTTTCGGAAAAAAGGGGGGCCCCCAGCAGCTCAAAACCAGAAACCTACCACTTGGGTGGTCCTAAAATGCTCGGGAAATGCAAAATACGTGGTCGGATGCTCGTTTAGGCTGAAATAATGGCTGCAGAATGCAAAAACAAGACAGAGTCACCTCCCACAAGGCAATTCCTTAAGGAAAACATCAGAAAACCCAGGGGGGGCGTCACCAGAAATCCAAAACTCGAAACCTACCACTCAGGTGCTCATAAAATGCTCCGAAACGGCGGAAAAAGTGGTCAGACGCTCGTTTAGGCTGAAATAATGGCTGCAGAATGCGAAAACAAGGCCAAATCACCCCCACAAGCCAATTCCTAGGCAATTCCTTAAGGAAAATCATCAAAAACCCAAACTGCAGCCACAAAAAACAGCCCGACTAGGACACAACCGCAAACGGAACCCAAAAACAATCGGAAACCCCAGGAAAGTTTGATCCACACCGGTGTGGGTTCATAAAACGCCTGTAAAACATGTCGCCAAACTGTGTGGTAAAGGGTGGGATGCTCATTTAGGCTGAGATAATGGCGGCAGCATGTGAGAGAAGGGGTCAGAAGGACAGGTTCTCGAGAAAGGACGTCAGGACGAAGAGTTGGTCCTTTCTGACAGGCAGCAAGCAGAGGAAACAAGGCTGGTGAACTGGTGCAGGTAGGGGAAGAGGTGGAGGCAAGGGCCATGTATTGTTTTTCCACTTCCTGATGGTATGTTTCTGGCTGCAGCAAGCATCATCTGGCCAGTTGTCTGCTTCCATGATCAGCTGTGTTGGAGAAACAGAAGTGGTGTACTTGTAGTCTATTTTTGTCAATATTGTCCAGCATATTGTACTAGAAGAAGGTACTGATTTGGAAGCAATTGATAACAAACTCGGTGGATATGCACTTCTCGGCAACAGGTGAACAGGAACATGCACAATCCACAAGTGGGATGTTCGAATTGGTGCAGTGTATTGGATTTAGACACCCACTCCCCAGAAAAGCTGGGTGCTCAGCACTCCCCCGTCTTGTGTTGGCATCTTTTTCTCAGTCTTTTTTTCGTCAGAACAGCTTGGTTTTTCCGGTTCTACCCTTCTCGACCTGGGTCAAGTGACGGCAAACACGCACACAGCCGGCACGCCAAGAAACGCGCTGACTGATAAATGGCACGTGTGGAAGGGGAGACAGAGAAATGCAAGCAGTTGCTTGGAGGGAAGTGGGGGATAAAATTGGAAGGAGTCGAACACAGAACATAATGAAACCGGCGAGTGTGAGAAAGGCTGGGGGGGAGCAGTGACTGCTATCTACTAGCTTTCAAGGGTTCCTCAATCAATGAGTTTCTGTCTCCTGGCCTTATCTACCCGTTCCTGCAGTGAACTTGACATCGGAGGCTGGGTGGGGAGAGAGTGGCAGGTGAAATGGTCGGGTTCTTCCGGAGGGCTGGTTCAACCTGCTTTCAAGATAAACCGACACCCTTGTGGGATCTGATGAACGATGTGTTACCAGTTCAAAGTGTGGAAGATGTGGTCCCAGTGCAAATACATAGAAACACCCATTTTAGGTTCAGGACCAGGGTGTCGCAAGGATGTTGCACTCAAACGGATCAAAAGAGCCTTCTCACGTGGTACGAAGTGTGAGAGAAGTAGAGACTCGGTATGAACCCGCTTCCTTCTGGCCAAGAGATGCAGTGTGAGCCACGGCGCTCTTTCACTGACACCATAGCCGACAAACTAGATGTCTGAACATGCGGCCCATACACATATAGCCAAATCGAGGGATTATGAGACCGAAAGTCCGGGCTGAATACGGATTTCGAAACATATGTGGGACCCACAGGATACCGGTACTCTGGAATTACACTTTTAAAAACATGGCTATTGGCATGCTTTGCAGCATCCAGGCTGAGTCGGACGAGAAATACTCAGACTGAGTCGAGCCTGAGTTGAGCCTGAGTCGAGCCTGAGTCGAGCCTGAGTCGAGCCTGAGTCGAGCCTGAGTCGAGCCTGAGTCGAGCCTGAGTCGAGCCTGAGTCGAGCCTGAGTCGAGCCTGAGTCGAGCCTGAGTCGAGCCTGAGTCGAGCCTGAGTCGAGCCTGAGTCGAGCCTGAGTCGAGCCTGAGTCGAGCCTGAGTCGAGCCTGAGTCGAGCCTGAGTCGAGCCTGAGTCGAGCCTGAGTCGAGCCTGAGTCGAGCCTGAGTCGAGCCTGAGTCGAGCCTGAGTCGAGCCTGAGTCGAGCCTGAGTCGAGCCTGAGTCGAGCCTGAGTCGAGCCTGAGTCGAGCCTGAGTCGAGCCTGAGTCAGCCTGAGTCGAGCCTGAGTCGAGCCTGAGTCGAGCCTGAGTCGAGCCTGAGTCGAGCCTGAGTCGAGCCTGAGTCGAGCCTGAGTCGAGCCTGAGTCGAGCCTGAGTCGAGCCTGAGTCGAGCCTGAGTCGAGCCTGAGTCGAGCCTGAGTCGAGCCTGAGTCGAGCCTGAGTCGAGCCTGAGTCGAGCCTGAGTCGAGCCTGAGTCGAGCCTGAGTCGAGCCTGAGTCGAGCCTGAGTCGAGCCTGAGTCGAGCCTGAGTCGAGCCTGAGTCGAGCCTGAGTCGAGCCTGAGTCGAGCCTGAGTCGAGCCTGAGTCGAGCCTGAGTCGAGCCTGAGTCGAGCCTGAGTCGAGCCTGAGTCGAGCCTGAGTCGAGCCTGAGTCGAGCCTGAGTCGAGCCTGAGTCGAGCCTGAGTCGAGCCTGAGTCGAGCCTGAGTCGAGCCTGAGTCGAGCCTGAGTCGAGCCTGAGTCGAGCCTGAGTCGAGCCTGAGTTCAGCCTGAGTCGAGCCTGAGTCGAGCCTGAGTTCAGCCTGAGTCGAGCCTGAGTCGAGCCTGAGTCGAGCCTGAGTCGAGCCTGAGTCGAGCCTGAGTCGAGCCTGAGTCGAGCCTGAGTCAGCCTGAGTCGAGCCTGAGTCGAGCCTGAGTCGAGCCTGAGTCGAGCCTGAGTCGAGCCTGAGTCGAGCCTGAGTCGAGCCTGAGTCGAGCCTGAGTTCAGCCTGAGTCGAGCCTGAGTCGAGCCTGAGTTCAGACTGAGTCGAGCCTGAGTCGAGCCTGAGTCGAGCCTGAGTTCAGCCTGAGTCGAGCCTGAGTCGAGCCTGAGTTCAGCCTGAGTCGAGCCTGAGTCAGTGCGACTCAGCCAGACTCAGTGTGGACTCAGGCTGGGCAGGCTGCACTGTTGAACTACTGTCCTGGTACTGAACTACTGCACCTGGTCACTTCAGTGGTAGGTCACTGAGGTTCTGGCAGCAAGCTTGCAGATGTGCATGGTGTATCAGACAACAAATTGGGACCCCGCACACTGAAATCAAAAGTGCTCCTAACCAGACAAATTTGAGTGTTGCAAACGAAACTTGAACACCTGAAATTGGGACCCTAAAGCTGGTCCATTGCCCACCTACCTATACTTAACGCTGAACCGCAAAAATCACGGTTTGTTGAGTATAGATAAATACCTATACCTAATGCTGTAAGCAAGTTGTCTTGCACCTGTGTGTGTCGTGCTCAACATCTTAAAGCACCAGATCACTAGTCCCTTCCAGGTGGCTGGTTTTAATCCTTGTGATTGCAATTGTGATTATGATTCACTGCCCCACTGAAGTGACCCGAACACTAATATATACTGCCCAGCCTGAGTTTGCCTGAGTCCAGCCTGAGTCTGCCTGAGTCAGGCTGGACTCAGCCAGACTCTGCCTGGATGCAAAGTATGTGTTGGGGAAACTTTTTCTCTTTAGATTGCCCTCCCTCCTTAACAAGAAAACACACTTGGCACGGATTGCCAACAGCAACTGTTACAAACCGATAAATGTTTGGTGTTTTGTAAATGTCTGACACTGGGCTGGTTGATTTGGAGAGGAGAATAAGCATATAAATACACAACTACATTGTTCGTCACTTGTATATGGATCTTGACCCACTCTTGAAGGTGTAGCCAGTTCGAACCAGACTGGGGGAGGAGGGGGTTTGGGGTATTTCAACAATATTGCCGGTGGCTGGCACCCAGCTTACCACACGGTGTAGTTGCCTGCCTCAGTGGAGCTAAAACCTAAAAAGCAGGCTTCGCCCGCTTTTGGTGCTTGTATATCCGACATACCCTCTGCAACTCCAGCTATGAGGCTGGACTCCACAGCCGGTGTCTGGCCCAGCGACTGTTGTAAAGGGACACATGCTCTCGAAAGGGCTTGCAAAAATGCGTTTTGCACCCGCAAACCTGCTCGGGTGTTCGCCTGCTTTGGTAACTTGCATGTAGTTTTTCCAAATGCTTATTTTTGCACAACAATGCACTGGTCACTCAAGAAGAAAAAGAAGAAAGTGGATTGACCATAATCGTTTCGTTTGTGCAAAGTCTGGCCCATGACAGGTACACCTTGTCACATAGTAAAAGGCGGGTGTAGCGAAGTGCTCAGCAGCTGCTGCGACAACTTCTTGGTGCAACACCTGAATACTGGTAAAAAAAGTCGAGCCTCCAGAAATCGGTACATAAAAAGAGGAGAGCGGGACAACGGCAACACTCTTTCCAACAAAGACAAAGAACTTCTTCGGGTGTGACCAGTGCTTGCTTGAGGCTGACAGGCCGTACTTTGAACAGCTTTCAGACGCTCTGATCTAGACTATAATCCCAAGTTGACCGTTCACATTTCACGTACCAGCGGTTTCTGTGGTGTTCCTGATGATCCCGTTTTTAGCTGATGCTTCTAGACGAGGAAGCGGCTTGAATGGGGCACTTTTGAAATGTTACTGGTTTGCTGGGTTTGCTGTTGTTATAATAATTGTTGTACCTACCACCCCCGTGTTTAAGATCGCGCCCTCCCCTGTGTATAAGATCGGTTTTTTTGGGGGGTGATCTTAATCACGGAAAAACGCGATCTTAAACACGGGGGGGGGGGGGGGGGGGGGGGCAGGGGGCGCACTAAGGATTGGGGGGTGCAACGGGCAACGTCAACGTCTGCTAAATTTGGAAGGGGGGGGGGGGTCCTGTTTGGTGCACCTGGTGGCCGGGGACCCCCCACCCTTTTTTCCGGGGACCCCCTGAAACGCGCTCTTTCGCGATGGATCTTTCCACTCCGTCCTCAGTTCGTCTGTGAGGCCTGAAATTTGACGTGCAAAACACAGGCTGAAACCGGGAAAATCTGCCCTTTCGTGGTTTTCTTGGTGCCGTTTTTTCGAAATTCTCTCAGTACGTTTCCCAGCGGATTTGCCTGAAAAACAGTTTTTGGGGGGTATTGGCATTTTGGGGAAAGCACATGGTAAATCGGCCCAATCGGCCCGAATTTTCACTTTTTGGGCCAATTTTCCAGATTTTGGCTGTTTTTTGAGTGCATTGCAGGAATCTTGGTTTTCGGGGAAACTGACTTTGCTCAAAAGTTGCTAAGTACATTTCCCTGCCAAAAAAGTGCAGGAAAACATTTTGGTGGGGAATGACCTTTTTTTCCGCAAAAGTGGGTTTCGATTTCGAAAACGAGGAGAACGGATTCATCTGGAGGAAACGGAGTACCCACTCGGCACCGGGGGGTCTGGGAAACACCCCAAAAACAGCCCCCCCCCCCCCCCCCCCCCCCCCAAAAGGGGGGTGCAACGTGCAACGGGGGCAACGTCCCTTAGTGCGCACCCTGGGGGGGGGGGGGGGGGGGTTAGGGGGGGTCAAAAGGTCTTTTTTTGCGTCAAAATGGTGACATTTTCAGCCTGTAGACTTAACGGCAGTTTAAGGCTAAAAAAACATGCAACCCGCCTTAGAAATGCCCGGAAACGTGTTTTTGGGGGAAGTTTCATGGAAAATGGCCCAGGGGGGGGTGTATTAGTTGATGGTTTTAGGGTGGACACCGTTTGGTACCGGCTAGCAGCCTGTGTGTGTGCTTCACTGTTCATACCATGCAAAGATGAGGCTACAATCACGTGCAGGCAGCCACAAATGGAAGCAACAAAAGGGCAAACGACACCCAGGAGGAAGGCAGCTATGAACGTTGCTCGTCTGGATGGTTAACAACGTCCCAAAAGGCTCTCTGAGTCTTGCGCAAGCTGAGGTGTTGTTGACACCGCAGGCAGCAGCTCTTCCCCGAACTTCTGCTGGAGCGATATTCACAAAGTTCGATGTCTTTCCGAGAAAAACAATGAGATGCTCTCATCCGTAGTGGGATTTTCCAGATCCCAACGTTTTTGTTGAAGGGATGCACGCGACAGTGTCTTTTATTCAAGTTCGCCTTTCGTACACCACCCCGAAAGGGTCGCATTGCACACGCACGGAAGACAATACTGGTCACCGGGGTGTATCTCTGGTACCTAACCCCAACGCACGTTGAGCTTGAACAAAAATAGAAAACTGGACTTGAACGAAAAGGTTCGGCGGTGGATTTATAGGACTGCCACGACATAGCAGCTCAGGGCAGGGTATCTGCAGCTTGCGGTAGCACGCTACACGACACAGGCCACTACGAAAGCTGGCGCTGACGTCAAGGACTCGAGGGGGCGGCACGTTACGAAGCCGTACCTCATTGAGTCGCTTGTCAATGCCTCCTACGAAGCCCCACCATCCCCAACTCTCAGGAAAGTCTTTTGAGTAAAAATACATAGGTTTGGGCAGTGTTGTTTTCCTTCTTCGGTTCATGCTGTCACTATTTTTGGGGTTGTCACCTAAAAAGAAGAACACCGGTACCAAACGGTGTCCACCCTGAGTCCAAAAATTGGGCACTCGTAAAAAGGCCTTTTCGGGGCACTTCAGCAGCCAAAAAGCATGTTTTAGGCATTTCTATACGGTTCTGGGGCGGTTTACCAAATTTTATTGCCTTTTAGGAGCCCCTATGTGGTTCCCAAAAAAATGACCTATTTTGACAGCTTTTGACCCCCCCTAGGGCTAAGTTGGATGGAAACGCCGTTTCTTTTAGTTTTTTCGAAATATGGAAACGGAAACGGAAACGGAAACGGAAACGTTTCCGTTTCTTTTAAAAGAAACGCCGGAAGGCTCCTCATGCTGAGGGGTCCTATAGGATACCACTTCGCGGGTCCTTCTGTGTGTCCGTCGGGTGTCCGTTTCCAGCCAAATTTTGGCTTTCCTTTCAGAGGGCGGGATCACCTTCTTCTTTTGATCTACCAGCGGGCACTTCTCTTCCTCCGTCTTCTGGCGGGCTCTCTGACTCTTCAGGGCCCTTCCTGGGCTGTTCTTCGACTTGGCTCGGCCCCTTCTTGTGTGTCGTCGCGGTCTCGTTTGTGCAGAGCAGTCGCTGATGCTCACCGCTTTCTTTCGTCGGCGATCTGAGACGAGCAAATAGGAAACCACAAGCTAATGATGCAGAATGTCGTCACATGCGGATGCTGAGGTTTTCTGACACCAGATTCCACTGTTCTGTGCCTACCCATCCACTTCGTCCTCTGCTGCTTCCAACCCACGTTCTCATGTTTACTTGTATCGGCGGCCGTGCCGAGTGGGGCTTTTTGAATCTGCAGTCCTCTTCTGCATTGTCGGTGGGGTTCTTCCTGCCGTCGCTGTCTATGCTCCGACAACACCGCCCGATGGTGCCCCTTCCGGTGACGGTTGCCACCCGTCGTCGTATGCAAGGTGCACTGTGGCAATCGATGTTTAACACACACGTTACTGCGTGGCCATCGCTTTTCTGGCGGGTTCAACATTGCCCCGGCATACGTGTGCCCTTCTCACCTCCTGATGCTGATTGCACTCCCTCTTTGTCTTACACCGCTGAAAACCCCCGGTCTTGTAGCCTGTGGTGCGGCGGTGCTCCCGCTGTCCTGAACGATCGTATCTGTATAGCCTATTATTGGAAGCGGATGTGCTTTCCCGATCGTCTTCAGCGCGCTGGCTAACGGCCTCGCATCAACAGAGCATCGTCGCCACAACAGCCATTGGTATAAAGAGCTGCAGACCTCAAAGTCATCACAACCGGATGCGTGTGGTTGCGCGGTCGCAACTCTTATGCTTCTTTCCTCCCTCTTTTTCGGAGCCTCCTTGTCCATGGTTTCCCACTGGATTGCGGGGTCCGCCGTTCGGAACACATTTCCGGTCGGACCTTCAGCCAGTATACTAGTGGCATACCAGCCGTTTCTTTTGAAAAGAAACGGCGTTTCCATCCACCGCCAAAAAGAAGGAAACGGAAACGGAAACGGAAACGGAAACGTTTCCAACGTTTCCATCCTACATAGCCCTAGGGGGGGGGGTAGGTAAGAGAGAAAAAACTTTTGCGCTTCGTGCAACCAAACCCCCTTCCCCGTCCCCTACTTTTCTCATGGTTGGTCAACCTCAGCCCTAAGGCCCGAAGTGTTTATTTCGGCCCACTTTACTTCAAATGTGTTCTTCAGTACCTCACGATGGTTCTGAAGATGTGTCTGCATGGACACCATTCTCCTGCACTTGCTATTTTCTGTTGCCGGGTTTTTGGAAAGTTTTGGAATTGTCACTTCCCCTCCTCCCACCATCAACAGCTGCAGTGGGATATGTAGTTTCCACAGCAGTCAATGGGCCAGTGATGATATTAGCTTCCACGAAAGAGTTGGCAAGGACAACTCAGGTATATTTCCTGCATTGAGAAGGACATGGGAATGAGTCCTACATTAACTTCCCTCTCGCTCTCACCCAAAGAGCGCACACATAACCCTCTTCATGGAATCGGCGACGAAATTGGACAACATATACCCAGGTTGTGTCAAGACATTCCTTACTGACACAGCTGCAAAGAACCTTCGTAGTGGATTGAGCTGCTTGTTACTGATCTCACCCGCAAACCCGTTTAAGTGCGTGTTTCGTGAGGCATTTTTTAAGACCTTTTCATAAATTCCCCAAACCAGCAAGCCAGCCAGTTCTGGTTTTGAAACCAGCAAATGTAGTGAAGCTATTTCCCTGCTTTTAGAGCTTTTCGGCCTGCGTGATTGTTAGCATGCACTACAGCAAGCCGCTTGAAGAAAAATGGACTGGGCACGCACACCAGCACACACAGAGAAGAAATGGTAACATCGCCGTCGGACACAGTGGTACTGTCAAGATACCTGAGCGCGTTTCTGACAAAAAGCAGAGATCACTATTTTCTTTTTTGCAATTCCCCACAGGTTGGAGCCTTGTTTGGTTGACTTTGATGTAAGCCTTCTGCGGTTGTCGGAGGACGGGAAAGGCGATGATGCCAAGGGCTAGTTTCGGAGGAAGAGGGTTGGCAAAGGGAGACAGATAGAAGCAATGGCAAAGAAGGACGACGGGTGCGTTTGAATTTCTTCCATCCAGGATGGATCGTAGTGAGAGGCTACGCTCATCCGAGGGAGAGCCAGCTTCGGAATTCCAGAAACTCCCTCCTGAGGTTGTTGAGAAACACTGTACTGGGTAGACCAAACAGCTGTCACTCTTCGAAGATCTTGCGGATACCGTGCTTTGCCTTGACAGACGAACTGTGGAGTCTCACAGGGTCGGAAGACTAGCTCATTCCCGATTCTGATTGTGATTGTTGTGACTCGTCTGACAGAGCCCGGAAGCTGTAGTTGCGACCCAGGGATGAAACTTGAGGAACCGCGCCTTGCTAGCTTGATAAGACGTTCGCATTTGCTTGAGAGAAAGAGAGGCCCGAGTAAGCCTACTCGTTCACGTTGAACGGCCATGGCGCCATCGTACCACTCGCTCGTATTCAACACTGGCAGGCACTAAGACAATAAAACACATGTGATCTGTCACGCACGTGAAAAAGAAAGACGGTTGCGGTAACGAGGGGCTAGTAGGGAGCAGCATGAAAGGGTTGAGAAGCATCCACGTCCGCTCTCTCCTTCTGTGTTCTATTTGCTGGCAAAGCTCTGTTCGACTGTAAACGTTTAGCGTTCGGTGCCAAGCCGATATTGAGCAAACCAGGTCACCATTGTGTCTCCCTCAACCCTTACGGGTCAAGGGAATCCACCTGGTGCATTTTTCCAAACAACACAAAACGAGAAAATGAGATGCTCCACTGAAGACACCTCCAATTTGGCAGCGCGTCTTTCAGTGGGAGGCTGGAAGGCCACATGATGAGGACCCTACCAGCAGCCGCCGCTCGCCATCGAGAGTGCCAGTTCCAGCAAAGCCTGGCGGCAACAAAAAGGAAGCGAGATGCAGAGCGAAATTATGGCCGACACGTCTTTCAGCGGTGATGTGTCTCGTCATGCCATACTGCAACCCGCTTCAGTATTCGACAGTAACTCGGATGAGAAGCAAGAGACACTGCCTGTGCACGGCCCCGTCGAGACGAGGCGAAGCCCTGCACACAAGCCGAGGAAAGCCCTCAATACGGTTTTGCGCCTCCGAAACTTGCGGATTTGGTTGTTTTTTGCCGAGTCTCGCCGCATCAAGAATCAATGATGTGATAATGGCAATCACGTCTGCCGTTCGTTCGCAGTCATCATGCCCAAACCACAACTCGGTGAGCAAAGTGCGGGACTCCCCTGAAGGGTTGGGTTCATGATTCGACAATAAAAAGCAAACTGTGTCTTCACTCTCTTAACGCATTCCCCTTTTCATTCAATCACATGCCAACAGCAAAGAAACGGGTATCTGCACAGCAAAGAAACGGGTATCTGCACACCTAATAATCATGTGCTTGGGGGCACAATTTCTGCTGAAGCAGCATCGTCGAAGCACCAAATGGGATGTGCAGGCCCTCTTATGCCGGTGATTGGCTGAGGCGTGCACGGGAGCCGAGCCCGGGTGCTTACATCCTGGAATTCGCATGTCAGAATGCCCTCGCTGTTTACGCTCGTGAGGGTCATCTGGACCACAACACCGATGTCAGGGTCGTATGTGACGTGACCGGAGCTGTCGTCGCCGTAGATAGCGAGATAAGTACTCTCCAGAGTTCTGCTCATGCCCGTGATGTGCCAGATGTGGTTCTTGTTGTTTCGGCAGTGGTTGTTAAGGTCTATGAAGGCGTCGGTCGACACCCCGAAGTCGATGCGCGGTGATCCGCTGAGACGGATGGCCCAGGTTGTCGTTTCGCCTACCTGGATAGAGGGTTCGAGCACGGCAACCGCATAGTCTGGGCGCGTGCGGACCAGAGAAAATCGCATGCCCGCGTCTTCAATGTCGCCAGCACTACCGCAGCGCAAAAACCGAAACACCGCAAGGCTTGTCTCGGCATAGAGCATGTCCCCTAGATTAGCAATGTCAGACACAGGCATCTCGTCGTCGTCAAGTAACTCGTCCTTTGATGACAACTGCACCGCTCGTGGGTCAACGTCCATTTCTTTAGCGAGCGACTTCTTGATATCATGCACAACACTGTCAAGGTCAACCTCCACATAATGAGTTTTTCCAAAGGAGTCTTTCACGAACAGAGCTACGCCCATCGTGGCACTCGTGTGACTACTGGGTGTTTGCTTCTTTATTTTCGAGTCTTGTATGGACACCTGCAGGATTGCAATTGCTCACGATTTGAGTGTGCAGCCAGGTAACTGAGCGGTGGCGAGTGGAACTTCTGCCCAGTGCCCTGAATGTCTACGCTGAGAGATCAGGTCAAGCGCGGGTAAACGGCGGGAGTAACTATGACTCTCTTTAGGAATGCCTCGTCTTCTAACTAAAGACGAGCATGAATGGACCAACCTTCTGTCCCTACCTACTATCTGGCGAAACAGCAGTCAAGGGAACGGACTTGAAACTGTCAGCGGGAAAAGAAGACCCTGCTGAGTTTGACTTTAGTCTGACTTGGTGCAGTGACACGAGAGGTGTAGAATAGGTGGGAGGCCGTAACAATGAAATACCACTACTCCTGTTGCCGCTTTACTTATCCAATGATGGGAAGACGGCAGCTGCTCTCTTGTGGGGTTAGGGTCTTCGGATTCGTAGCTTCTCCGTTTCCAGCCTATCATGATGGTCACGGACGTCAGTCTGTTGGACTTGCTACGCGAAGAACAGTGTTTCGTGCAGTATCGACTGATGAACGCAGGGCCGTCCAGTTGCAGAGAAGCGTCCAGGCAGATGGTCTTTGACATGGCCCTTCGGCATCAGGTAGAGTGCACCGAAGTCTGAATACCGCCGTCCGGAAAGCCAATACTCAGGAAAGTACTATCTACAGTAGAGTGGCTAATAACTCGGCAAAAGTTCTGGAGTGAAGTTCTGGAATGAGCTAAACTCTGAGAAGAGCACCGGAATGGGCTGAAGCTGAGGAAAGGTACATTTCTTTTGGTAATTCAAGCGCCTGCACTCGTTCCCGCTGCCTCTTGCAAGACCTCCTTCATGCTTGCCGTGCATCCAGGCTCTGGGTCCCACCGCCACAAAACCTGATCAGACGCGCCTCTCCGCTGCTATCTGGGGCAGAGGTCTCATGCTCAATATCAGCCGTTGCGCTTTTTCCGCTGGATCATCCATGCCCCTCAAGGGCACCTTCCGTTGATTCCTTGGATGGTGGATGAGTCTTCTGCATTAGCCGGCCCACCGCATCATCCCGTAATCAGAAGTGCTACTTAGTCATATGTCGCGCGTGTTGACACCATCATTTTTTTGTTCGATCGACAAAATCACGAGCTTGTGTGGTTCCGCGCACGCTTGAATGAATGCGCCAACACGCTCTTTGAGTCAGGCCCTCACATTCACCCTTTAAGAAGGTTCCACCACACGTACTGTGTGGTGTGGTGCGACTGGTAGCATGTTGGACCGCCGTTGGACAGCTGCACGAAGTGGAAAACACCATGCGAGTCTTGCAGAAAGAATATCTGGTGCGACGTTCGGAGGAGAGCACAACAAGAAGACGAGAAAATGGAAGGCAAAGGTGGGCATCCGCGTTCTACGGGAGATTGCGAGAGCGACGAGTGCCAAGCTCCGCGGTCTACGGGTAGTGGGTGCAGTGGGTACGAATTTCTCAAACAAAAGCGACACCGCACGGCCAACGTCGCGCTGACACGAGCCTGTGGAATTAGCCACAGGGCAAGAGCGGACGGAATTTAGGCACTGTGTTTAGTAGTTGCTGTTGTCAAGTGCGGCCACGACCGGCGCAAGGGGCAGGTCATGTTTCGCTTGCTTCGTGCATTTTTTTTTTAAGTAATCTGCGCATGTTGCCACAAAGGAATCTCTCAATCAAATGTCATCCCTTTGCTCTGCCTGCGAGCTTGGCCGCAAGCTGACTGGCGACGTCTGCCTGTGCAGCAAGTTGCTTTAGGCTCGCTTTGGATCGGACTTCGGATGTGATCTCGACAGCTTTGCCGAAGTAGACTTCATCGACACGGTGCCTGACGCCGTTTTCAACCTTCTGGACGAGGTTTCCGATGTGAGTCAGATGGTCCTTGTCGCTGCCAGCGCTTTCTTTAGCCTCATTCTGGACGCTCAGTCGGCCGGAAAGCTTTAGAGACCCGTCTTCGGTTGCGAGGTGCAGCATGATCGTCGTCGTGAGTGTGTACACCGTGTGCTGGTCCTTCTCTTCCGCTTCCAACACGTGGATGCTATCCCAGCAGCCGGTCGAGACTCCTCCCTCCTTGTTGGCGCTCTTGTGGATTAAGATCGCGCCCGCGAATCCTTCATCGAGGTCCCACAAATACACGGAGCTGGTGCTGTTCCCGTAGTAAGCGTCCGCATAGGCTTGGAACAGCCCGTTGGCGGCCACTTCCATCTTCCTCAGGCGCGGGCTCGGTTGAATGCCGTCGAATGCTGGTTGGTACTCGTTGCTGAAGGGACTGCGGAACGAATCGCCGTCGCGGTTGTGGTCGCAGATGACGAACGCGTGCCCCGTCTTCTCGCACTTCAGTGTCTTCAATGGCTGGTCGACCTCCTCCAGCAGCTCTTCGGTCAGATCCGGCTGCAGCTTGCAGAGCAGCGCCAGGTTCCTGCCGAGCTCGGACGTCGGCATGTGCTTCAGGAGGTCCTTTGCGGCTTCCAACATTGTCCCTCTGTTTCTTGCTTCACCCCCCACCCGTTGTGCCCAACTTCCCCTCCCTTGGGTGCCTTTTATTTTAGAGTAAAATTTTGGCGCACGTGAATGACCGGACACAAATAGCTAGAGAGACGAGAGAGAGAGAGAGAGAGAGAGAGAGAGAGAGAGAGAGAGAGAGAGAGAGAGAGAGAGAGAGAGAGAGAGAGAGAGA
>JAPJBO010002091.1:0-21478 GCA_030068145.1 Diplonema papillatum | reverse complement strand
GTTGAAATGCTTACGCCCGCCACTAAACCCAGAGTTACCTGTGTTTCGAGTGGGCGACAGCACATTTACCTCCTTTGAGATTTGGAATGTTGTTGCGACAGTGGGGAGGCATCGGCATGCCGATGAGTACCACTATTTACCTCCTCTGCGATTTCGCTGGCATCTATCGCAACTGGCAGTCTCCTCAAGTACAAAGCAGGTGCTTTTACCGTGCTTATACAAAGAAATGCGTAGTTTTTAGAGCGTGTGACCGTTCATGAATGGGTTCTCTTTTTGTTTTATTATTATAGAAAACAAGTATATGTTTCGTATTTCCAACGATCCCGTATTTCTAGCGTGGAATCTATCTTCGGTCAGGGCGAATCCTCTCCAAACACGCTGCCAGCGTTCACTTTCGAGTTTGCAATTAATTGGTATTTACGAAGAAGTGCGTATTTTTGTTTTATTCTCTTACTTGAAGTTGTCGACAACGTGATTGTATTGTGGTGTCATTCAGATGTAAATCTAAAGCCGCCCACGTCAAATTTTGTTGAGCATTGAGTTCTTTTAAGCACATGAACCACATGCGAAAATATAATGAAATTGTCTAGAAGAGAAGCCACGTACTGCGATTGTGCCCAAGGGGTGATCACTGTGACCTTGTTTCTCGATAGGGGACGCAAGGTCTCAAAGGGGCCTTCCACGCGAAGGGATCGGGCTTTCCTTTGGCAGAGTGAAGATTGGGATGACTTGTCTCCTCTTCTGGGAAACGCAAACTGCCTCTTCTGCGTCAGCTATGGGTAAAGCTTGTCCATACTTTCCAAGGCGCCTCCCGCTAGCAGTGGCGAACGACGATAAACACAGTCGGTTTAAAATACTCGGCAGATAGCTGCTTTGACTCCGAATGGAAGGGAGGAAATATAGGGGTAGATGGGCAAATACAATAACAAGCACAATCTGAATAGTTCTTCGCGTACACAACCATGCATTTTTTTTTTTTTTTTTTTTTTTCGCTCAGGAGTATTTCCCCTGTTGTGTTCGTGTGCCTTGTCGTGTAGGGGTAGATGCCGCGTGATCGCTCGTCCGTTCAACGCGTTCGGTAGTTACGGCACTTGGGATCCCTTCGGTTCTTTGTCTGGCAGCTTCGTCGAGCATTTCCTTCCAAGCTGGCGCTTATGTTAAAAAAAAGGACAAGAGGCATCGTAGGTTAGGCAGAACATCGCTCTTCGCATCCACGTTGATGCTCGCATCGAGTCTTTGTTTGTTTGTGCGCTGGTGAACACGTTCAGACGGTTGCTAAACGGCTGCCAGCAGACCGGTTTTGACGTGACTTCCTACTTTTGGATGTGCACTGTTTCGTAAGCTGAGGGAGGAACTCTGATCATATCACCCACAATACGACGCTGCCTGCGCTTCCTCGGATAGGTACAATCTGAGAGCCAGGAAACACCACCTCCCATAACTGGCGCATCTCTCTGCAAGATGGAGATCTTCGCAGAAGACGTGAACAAGCCTGATTGTCATGATATGCCATTGGTTGAATTTGTGTGTTCTGAACCCTCGTCTCCGACCGATAGGCAGTACTGTGCACCCACAACCTTCCAGTTTCTATTGGATTTGCTTCGAACCAGACCCGCAAACCAGCCATTTTTTGGCAGCATCCGATTTCAACAGGTCAGGGTTACTATTTAAATTTGTGGGTTATCCGTCTGTCTGTCTGTCCATCAATGCGGTCAGAATAGCCACAACACTTACCCACAATACATTGCGGCTGTTGGGGCGCTGGAATATTTTTCCTTTGTGGCCCAAATTGAAAAAAAAAGGGCAACAAGCAATGCCAGGGTTGAAATCAATTCCGTCGACACGAACTACACTCCAGTCCGTAATAATTAATCAATTTCTAATTCGTGAAGACCGCCAAACCCGTGAAAAAATAAATTACCGTTATTACGGACTGGAGTGTATAACTCTGAAAAAGATTCTAGCCGGAATAGCCACAATGTATTGGGCAAACGTTGCGGCTATTCTGACCACTTTGTGGGAAAGTTGGGTGCACAGTGCTGCGACAGGCCTTCGACTTATGGGGGGAAAATGTGAACGTAAACGAACACCTGGGTGCTTCAAACAGGTTAACCACGTGCGGACGGCGGGGGATTGCGAAAACGTGCTCGGAATGGTGATGTGCCTCAAACACTGGACGGGTATCTGCACCGTACCGTGCTTCGGTCCTTTACCACGGGAAATCGGGCCAACCTTTGTCTCGCAGACACCCGCAAACTTATGAGGTTGGTCATCCGCATGTGGCTAGCCCTGAAGCTTGTTGTGAGATGTGGTCACAACGAATCGGATGCTCCACATTGAAGAAAGTAGAAGAGAAGAGAGGATGAATATAATGTCTATTTGGTATCGGAAAGTAGGTGCGAGATCAGGCAAACCTTGTGCGCTAGCTTCGTTTAACCGTGAATCCAAAGTTATTATCTTCACCGTTTCTGCCAACACGCGATCGTTTCCTACAGAGAAAAAGAGAGAGAGAACAAATCAAAACAAGTGAAAGGGTGTTAATCCCGCCTTAGCAGTCCCAGGCCCTCTTCCCACCCACCTGTATGTGTTCTCGTGGTCACCGCTACCGCGCTGACCTTTCCCGAGAGAGGTGTGTGTGTGTATGTTCGAATGAAGCATCTACTTGGTGCCGGAACAGTAGGCGCGAGGAAAATAGGCGCGAGGAAAACCTGCGCTTAATCGTGGATCTGATAATGAGGGCTTTCCAAGAACCTCGCCTTCATTTCACAGAGGCAGAGAGAAAAGCATCAAAACGAGTCAAAAGGGTGAGAGGGACGGGAGGCGGGAGTACCGACGCCGCAGCCCCGCGATCTCTCCCCACCCACCTGCATGTCTTCTCGCGGTCATCGCTACCGCGCTGACCTTCCCAGAGAGAGATAGAAGGTGGGGGGGAAAGAAATTGTCTACTTTAAATAATGAGCGCGTTGCGCTTACGCCACTGCAGGCCCGGGGGTTCTCGTTCGGACGTTGACGCTTTCCCGTACGAGACGTCAAGCTCGCATATGAATCTGGCTGCCGAAATGCTTACGCAATCATCGATAAACTACACCAGTAGTTTCATCCACCTAGCCGACCGATTAATTCAGGCAAATTGCCTTTCCACTTCAGCCACGTAGCTGCTCTTGCCAGTGCGCAAACAACGCAAAGATCGATCAAGAAAAGTCGGGAACAAGGAGGAGCGAGGAACTGCCTGGGTTACCTGCTAACTCCGAATATTTAAGCACGGTAATTGGATTAATGTTGAACCGGGTTCTGGCTTCGAGGCGTTCAGCCATAATCCATCCAGCGGAGGCATCACGGCACTGTCCGATCGAACAACCGTAGATAGAAACGGGAGTTCCTCTCGTACTACCCCGTATTGCTGTCTGAATGCGCTGGCCCGATGAGCTCTCTCTCCGTCACTAGGGGAATCCAACCTGTCTCACGACGGTCTAAACCCCCAAAAAAAAAAATGGGGCTGGGGTGTCCCAGGTTTTACCCGGTCCGGCATTTCTTTTTTTGAGGGTCTGCGTACTTTGCAGAATATTGCGACCCTGGCGCTCGCCCGCGCCTTGGGGTGCTCAATTCTCAGCTCGACCCCTATGCCGCTGTCATAAGATAGGCTGCAGGACTACCACTGGCGTAGTCTCTCAGGTGAGTACTGCTACCTCGGACACCCCCCAAGTTTTACCCGGTCTGTGAATTTACCCGTTCCAGCTTTAGCCCAGTTCAACATTATTCAATTACGGTAAGTTTCGAATCTTCCCCGTCCAACCTTTGCACCAAGCATGTGGCTCGAAGTTTGTCTGGTACCCCCGAAAAGCCCGTATTGCGTAATTCGTGCGTGTAAGTCGATCTTTGAGTGCGTGAGCCCCTCCGAAGAAAGGTCCATAACACTGCGGGGTTTGAAACGGCGAGGCTACATTTTATAAGTGTACTGGACTTTCTTTGGCCGCAGGTGGCAAGTTATATAAGCCCTGTCAGGACCGTTTAGACACTCAGTTAGCCGCCAGCTGCATGTGGAGCATCAAAATGTAGCCCTACCCCGTATTGCGTAGGTCCTATTTAATTCGTGCGGGGTTTGTGAAACGGCGAGGGCTACATTTTATAAGTGTACTGGACTTTCTTTGGCCGCAGGTGGCAAGTTATATAAGCCCTGTCAGGACCGTTTAGACACTCAGTTAGCCGCCAGCTGCATGTGGAGCATCAAAATGTAGCCCTACCCCGTATTGCGTAGGTCCTATTTAATTCGTGCGGGGTTTGTGAAACGGCGAGGGCTACATTTTATAAGTGTACTGGACTTTCTTTGGCCGCAGGTGGCAAGTTATATAAGCCCTGTCAGGACCGTTTAGACACTCAGTTAGCCGCCAGCTGCATGTGGAGCATCAAAATGTAGCCCTACCCCGTATTGCGTAGGTCCTATTTAATTCGTGCGGGGTTTGTGAAACGGCGAGGGCTACATTTTATAAGTGTACTGGACTTTCTTTGGCCGCAGGTGGCAAGTTATATAAGCCCTGTCAGGACCGTTTAGACACTCAGTTAGCCGCCAGCTGCATGTGGAGCATCAAAATGTAGCCCTACCCCGTATTGCGTAGGTCCTATTTAATTCGTGCGGGGTTTGTGAAACGGCGAGGGCTACATTTTATAAGTGTACTGGACTTTCTTTGGCCGCAGGTGGCAAGTTATATAAGCCCTGTCAGGACCGTTTAGACACTCAGTTAGCCGCCAGCTGCATGTGGAGCATCAAAATGTAGCCCTACCCCGTATTGCGTAGGTCCTATTTAATTCGTGCGGGGTTTGTGAAACGGCGAGGGCTACATTTTATAAGTGTACTGGACTTTCTTTGGCCGGCAGTGGCAAGTTCTATGAGCCCTGTCAGCACCGTTTAGACACTCATGTTACGCTCGTGCTACGCTGTTTGACAGCCAAGATTATCATGTTACGCTGTTTTACAGCCAAAATTCTCATGTCACGCTCGTGCCACTCTGCCCTCTCCCGAAGAACTGGCGTACTGGAGGCGGCCGCACGCAAGCAAGAAGGTCTGGGCCGGTGATTGATTCTCACACGGACCGGGAAAGAAGGGGCCGGGGCGCATCAGTGCTGCGATGAGAGCAACGATCACCTCTTTTCTTGCCTGCGCTGCAGAACGCCTCTCTCTGCGCGCTACCGCGTCAGCTTCGTTTCTCCCAGCCACTGTGCTGTCTGTTGTTCAACAGCGGCGGTAACCGCGCATCGTGGCTGCAGGAGAAGCTTCCGAGCATTCCTGCAGATTCTTACGAACGGGTGGGGATTGGGTAAACGCTTGATTTCTCCCCCAACGACAGCAACCAGGCGAGGTGGTTAATGCATTGGGTCGGTTCTTGTCACAAGTGTTGCTTGAATTCGTTTTTCTTTTTATGTTTTCGACAACTCGTACAGATTGGTGTCTTTCGACCTTTTGGTTGTTCGTGAAGTTCAGCTTAGTAGCATGCTTGTGGCGATCGGTGGGGGTTTTCGTTTAGGGGAAGAACCTTGGGCTTTATTTCTCGTTTCTCCGAGCTAGACATATTTGCACGCACTCGTCAAGTGGCCTTTCCGCTGGGCTCCCGGCGCAGACGTGCGCCGCTTGATCTTTTGCACCTGGCAGCCTCCTCAAGTATTTCCTACAAAGCAGGTGCTCATACATTTTTGATCTTTGCTTACACCACCGTGTGTTACCTTCTCACTCACTTTGACCTGTTGTGTTTATGTGATTTGTCGTGTAGGGGTAGACCCGCATGACCTCACGTCCGTTCAACACGTGGTTCGGTAGTTACAGCACTTGGGATCCCTTCTGTTCTTTGTCGGGCAGCATCGTCGAGCATTTCCTTTCAAGCTGGCGCTTATGTAAAAAAAGAACCCACTTTGTAGTAGTATTGTTTCTCCAATAGGGTCGCTGCTCCATTCCGGTGGGGAACTCTGATCAACCACCCACCCACGCTGCCTCCGTTCGTTGAACTTCAGCCATACATGGTTGGGCGAGCCGCAAGATTGTTGATAGTTCTCCGCCAGCGACAGCAAGTGTCAAACTAGCCGGCCCACCCCTATCCCCTTGAACTGCGTCGAATTTTGCTTGCTGTTGTCCATGACAGTGCGAAGAGATAACCGGGAAGCCGGCGATGCAGAGTATCGGCACAGAATATTTGCATGTTAACCCAAACTATGAAAGTGGACCAAGTGCAGGCCATCGCTACAGACATTCTGCATTCTAACCTCAAGTAACCCAAACTATGACAATGGACCACGGTACACCACAGTCTACTGTTATTATTCGACCCCCCCCCCTTTAGTCATCTACACGGTGAAGTCCAGCCTCAGCAGCAGCTGAGTTGAAGCTGGAGTTAAAAAGCGGGTGTCACACCGGCTTTCGGATGTGGATTTACACGCATTGTAGTTGTGGTACACCCGCTTTTCGGGTGTGGCTAAGATACACCCTCTTTAACTCCAGCTTCTGAGGCTGGACCTCACCGTGTAACGTGACGAATGCAGGCCGATGCCGGCGATGTAGATTATCGCCACAGATTCTTTGCATTCTAACCCAAACTAACCTCAAACTATCACGGTACACCATGGTCTATCCTGATGGGATGGACCCACTTGTCCATATACCTACCCCCCCCCCCATGCATAAGATGGATAGCCAAACCCCCTTGATTAAGATGGATAACGGGCGAGAATGCCAATCCATCTTAAACACGGGGTGAGGTACCCCTGTGTAAGGCGGCTACACTGTAGTCTACAGTGCCCCCGTGTTTAAGATGGATACCCCCCTTGATTAAGATGGATACCGCCAAAACCGGGGGGGGGGGGTAGGTATAAAGGAAAATACTCGAGGGGCTGCCTTGTGCTCATTTCGACGGAGGCTAGAGGGGGAGAAAACAATACAAGGGACAATACAACTACAAAGTGGGTCTTTTTTGTTGAACGCCTACACCCGCCACTGAACCCAGATTTACCCGTGTTTCGCATGGGCTACAAATTTATCTCCTTTGAGATTTCGCAACTGGCAGTCTCCTCAAGTATTTCCTGCAAAGCAGGTGCTTATCAAAACATTTCTTGAAAGACCGAGCTACCGGAGAGGGTGTGTGTGCGATGCTGTGCGTTCGTGTGGCAACCGGATACGTGTGTGCGATGACTGTTCGACGAGCTTGAGGCCGCATGGACGCTTGGCGCCGTGTGCCGTGGACGCTGCCGGTTTGCACGGGGATTCGTTCGCGACAACAAAAACCTCGGTGAATTTTTATGTTCAGGCAGTACTGTCTGCCTCTCATGCATGTTTGATGCCAGCGTGAAGCTTTCTTCGAAGACTATGGGAGGAAAACTGGCAGGTAGGGTATGGAATCTTGTGGGACTAGTTCTCTGTATTGTGCGCATAGCTTCTTGTTTTTGAACGCCGACCATTCCAAAGAACTCATCGGTGGGTCCTTTGGATGGAGACTTTCAGTCCTGTTCCCGTGCGAGCACGGCTGTTTTGGTTTCTTTGAGTTTTTCCTTCCTTCATTCAGGGCCTATCCCAAGGGGTATGGGGGTCGTTGTTATTGGTGCTGGTTTTGAGGGATAAGAAAAAAGGTAAGAAATATTTTTGCTGGCCTCCGCTGGTCTGAAGGTATGGGGGGGAGGTTGTTACGACATCCGTAAGAAGTCGTTGAAGGTGCGATTCTCCCCACAACACGGCTGGTCTACTTACAGACTAAGGTTAAGGTAACGTCACCTTCCCAGGTTAGCAACAGACAAACTTCAGGCGACAGTCAGCATCTGTCCGGCTAGTCTACTGCCAGACTAAGGCTAGGGTAACGTAGGCTAGCAACAGACAAACTTCAGGCGACAGTCAGCATCTGTCCGGCTAGTCTACTGCCAGACTAAGGTTAGGGTAACGTCGCCTACCCAGGCTAGCAACAGACAAACGTCAGGCGACAGTCAGCATCTGTCCGGCTAGTCTACTGCCACACGGGAACTCCAGCAACTTTTGGAGTCTGGTTTCACTCAAAGCGGGTGTGCCACACCCGGAAATAGGGTGTGAAATAGGGTGTGAAATAGGCCTCGACGAACGTTTAGACAGAACACTGCCACTTATGCATAATTGATGTTTCGGGGGGGAAAACATAGTTTAATGTTTAGGCAGGACACTGCCTCTCATGCATGGTTAATGCTAGCATCAAGTCTTCTTCGAGGAAGATGTTGTCTAGAAAAGGGATGCAAAAATAGAAAAAGGTAAAAAGGAGAGGTCGTTGTTTGGTGCTGGTTTTGAGGGATAAGGAAAAGGTAATAAATCTTTTTGCGGTGGCCCCGCTGGTATGGTAGTTTGTGCTACCTCCATTCTTTTTAAGGTAAAAAGGGGGGGGGGGGGTCGTTGTATAATGGTCTAGCTTGAAGGGAATTGGAGAGGTTGAAAAAGGGTTTTTGGGTCTTCGTCGGTTTGTGTTTTTTTATTTTTTTTTCGGATTTTTTTGTTTTTTTGTTATTATTTTTTTCGGGGGTTCGCGTAAGTTACGTAACCCTTCTTTTCCGGAAGATAACGTTATCTTTTCTTTTCTCTCTGGCGCTCTTTTTCTCTCTATCTCTCTCTTTGGCTAGCAAAACGACTGTTGCGACCGACACCACGATCACACCCGTATTGAATGTGACCAAGGGCTCCCCACGTTCTACATGTTGAGCAGGAGTTGCCATGTAGCCCGTACCGGTCTAAGCCTTCATTGTAACTTCCATAAGTATCCCCGTTGGGACGGGTCCGACGGTCCGTTAGTCATCAGCGACATCGGCAGAGAAGTAGCTTCATATACCCTATGTTGACCCCATACAACATCCAGGGATTTTCCCCTTTAGTGAAAAAAAAAAAATTCACTAAAAAAAAAAAAATTCCCAAAATGGGCTTGGTGAAAAAACTTTTTTCACTAAAGGGATTTTGCGTTGCTGGGTGTAGGTGGTCAGGGCGCGGGTTGTGGTGGACAGTGTGGGTGGGCGTGGGTGGTGGGCGCTGGTGGTGGAGTGGGTGCGTGTTGTGTGTGGTCGGGGCGTGGGTTGTGGGTGGTAAGGGCGCGGGTTGTGGTGGACAGTGTGGGTGGGCGTGGGTGGTGGGCTGGTGGTGAAGTGGGTGCGTGTTGTGTGTGGTCAGGGTGTGGTTTAAGCGGCCCAACAACAGGTCTGTATGATGCGGACCGTATCCAAGGCGGAAATCGAGTCAACCAGTGTCCGGATTTGACGACCGGATTCAACGACCGGATATCTGGCGTCCAATTTGACGAGATTTATGGCGGCAGCTCCATCACCTGGTGTCCACCGGAACAAGTTCTTGTCTCCATGTTCCGCATTGTTGATGCCGACAACAAGGAAATGAGCGACGAAACTGCCGAGGAAGTGATAGACCTGTTTGCTCAGGGATTGTCGGCCGTGACCCTGCGGACCATGTACCTTGCTGGCGATCTCGACAACGCCCCGGAAGGAGCTAAGCGCAAGAGGCGCAAAATTGGCCTTTCAGCATGAACCCTTTGTGATTTCTACTTACATCTTCTACTTACATCGTTCACGGCATCATGTGTAGCTGTTCTGCATGTTCTCTGAATCCGTTTCCTGCTTGATCTGAAGAGGAGCAAGAGGGTAGGGAGTGAGCTAGCACCCCAAACTTGAGTGGGGTGAAGGGCCAGAGGGACCCCCGCTTATGGGGCTACGAGGTCAACGACGCGTACCACACACAGACAGACACAGGCACGTGTCGACTGGCACCCACACCACACCACACCGGCAGAAAAACTTTTCTGCCGGAGTGAAATTTTTTTTCACCACGGGTTTGGCCCGAAACTGGTGAGTGGAAAAACCCCTGTCAACATCCAAAAAAAAAAAAAAACTATAGTTATAGCCAGCGGCCGGGTGTTGTGGGTGGGCAGTGGTCCGCTGACATCGTTATGTTTAGCTGTAAAAAGTACTGTCTCCGGGAAAGCACAAGTTGGTTGTCGCAAGAAGTGCTCAACGTAGCTGTTTTGACACCGCATGGAAGGGAGGAAACGTCGGGGTAGAGGGGAGAATACGATCCGACGAGTTTTTCGCTTACACCACCGCGTGTTGCGTTTTGCATTCGGGGCTGTTTCCCTGCTGTTTTTCTACCTCCACGTCCGTTCAACACTTCCTTTGTCTGGCAGCTTCGTCGAGCATTTCCTTCCAAGCTGGCGCGTATGTAAAGAAAAAAAGACAGGCGCATCGGTTCGTTTGTGCGTGCCGGTTGATCGTTTTCCCACTCGTATCTGCCCTGAGTCATTTTCAAGCGTTATTTGTGGATTAGAAGGTCGGTATCTTAAAGTCTCCGGTTGACCGTTGAGGCTCGAGTATGGAGGGGGGTTGAGAAAAGTATGAGGGTGCAGCTCGTTTCAAGCGTTATTTGTGGATTTTCAGTTTCAGGTAGCGCATTCTGATCAACCACCAAAACACGCTGCCTACGTCTTTTTAGCCTGCACAATACATTGAAGGGCAACCGCAAGATTATTACTACCAACTGCAATTTGTCAAACTTTGCTAAAAATACTTGAGGGACTGCCTTGTGCTCATTTCGACGGAGGCTAGAGGGGGAGAAAACAATACAATACTACAAGGTGGGTCGTTTTCTTTTTTTTGTTGAAACGCTTACGCCCGCCGACTAAACCCAGATTTACCTGTGTTTCGTGTGGGGCCACGGCAACTGGCAGTCTCCTCAAGTATTTCCTACGCAGCAGGTTCTTTTCCAAACAAACAGAACGGTACAGGGGAACGGCGGTTTGAAGAACACACAGGACATCGTCAACAAGAGAGCCACTGGGTCCGCGACATACAGTTCGTGGGGCGGGGACTTTCAGCCAGACAGATCTTTGCATGACCACCCTTGCCCGGGTGTGCAGGACTTGAGGCACTGTGCGTACCATTCGCTCTGCTCGAAGCACCGAAGACCTGAAGCGCAGCAGGCCGGCGTATTCGTGCACTCTCTCCACTCCTTCACCATGTTACTGCACGAAACGGGAGCGGAAGTGCTCGGGATCGTCTCCGGAGCATTTGACGCCGGAGCACTCGTTGGTTGTGGCGTAGACAAATCTTTGCACGTCCAGCCCTTGGCCGGGCAGGATTTGCGGCATTGAGCGTACCCTGCCTTTTTCTCGAAGCACCGCAGATCGGATGCACAACAGGTAGGGGCATGCGTACACTCTTTCCACTCGTTCAGCACCTTGTCACATGTAGGGATGGGAGCCATCGTCGGCGCATCCGACGCCGGAGCACTCGTTGGCTGCGCAGATAAATCGTTACACGTCCAGCCCTTGGCCGGGCAGGATTTGCGGCATTGAGCGTACCCTGCCTTTTTCTCGAAGCACCGCAGATCGGATGCACAACAGGTAGGGGCATGCGTACACTCTTTCCACTCGTTCAGCACCTTGTCACATGTAGGGATGGGAGCCATCGTCGGCGCATCCGACGCCGGAGCACTCGTTGGCTGCGCAGATAAATCGTTACACGTCCAGCCCTTGGCCGGGCAGGATTTGCGGCATTGAGCGTACCCTGCCTTTTTCTCGAAGCACCGCAGATCGGATGCACAACAGGTAGGGACATGCGTACACTCTTTCCACTCCTTCAGGACCTTGTCACATGCAGGGATGGGAGCAATCGTCGGCGCATCTGACGCCGGAGCACTCGTTGGCTGCGGCCCACACAAATCGTTGCACGTCCAGCCCTTGGCCGGGCAGGATTTGCGGCATTGAGCGTACCCTGCCTTTTTCTCGAAGCACCGCAGATCGGATGCACAGCAAGTGGGGTCATGCGTACACTCTTCCCACTTCTTCAGGACCTTGTCACATACAGGGATGGGAGGCGCGTCAGTGGTAGAAACGGGCGGGGTTGTCGGATGAACTGGAACCATGGTATCCTCCGGGGTGTCAGGTGATGGTGATGGCGCGTCAATGACGCACATTGTCGTTTCGCCGGTTTCGCAGCAGTACGAAGGGTCGCTGAGGCCTGGAAGTGGATCGCACTTGGTTCTCGGACGGTTTGACTTGCACCAAGAGCAGCCCTGGTCATGGCACTGAAGGCAATCGGAGATTGCATCGCACGAGACGCACTCTGCCTTCTGGCTGTACTTGAAAAAGCCGTCGACACAATTATCGCACCCGTTCCCGTGGCACGCCCTGCATTGATTCCTCGACCACTCGTCTCCACGCACGTTGGTCCAATCTGGGCTGACGAACGTTATGACCGGATCACCGGAAGAATCAACATCTGTCCCACCACTACAGGGAGCAAGAGTGCAGTACCCTGATTTGCACTTGACTTGGTTTGGCTCGCTGTTGCAGCACACGAAGCCGTAGGACGACCCAGCCATTGCCAGCTTTTTGTAGTATACCTTGTCGACACACTGGCCGTGGCCATTGGCGTCGGGTGTAGGTTCCTCACACGCCTGGCAGTCCATGTCCTCCGAGCAAGGCACCGGGTTGTACGTGTACTTCCTGTCGTCGCAGCAGCTGTGGGTACCGGTGGTGCTCGTGCACTCACCTGCTACCTCTAAAACACACAGCTCCTCTTCTCTGTCGGAAGAACAGCACACGACTCCTGCTTTCTTCGTGTCAGCCTCGCACTCAGCTCCAAGGTCCGTTTTCCTAGATCCGACCAGTGACCCACCTTGTGTGACGTGCCCTCCGTCACACGAAGTGAGGGTCCACATCAAACTATCTTGTACGTCACATCCTATACCGACGGCAACATTATAGCGCAGTTCGGTCATCGAGCATAGTCTAGCTCCTTTGCTAGAGCAAATATCCTCAGCTTCACTGTACGAGACGCCTTTGGTGCCGGTCATGCAGGCATTATCTTTGCCAACTCGAGCGCTTGCGCATACATGCGTGTAGTCGTAATGGTAGTTCGTGTATTCAAAACATTCGGAGCCTGTACACCCTTGCCTCAACACTGAACATCTCTTTACCTTGCAATCGCCTGGTCCAATCGTTGGTGGTGCGTTTGTATTAGGTACACTTGTCACCGGAGCCCCTGTCGTTGCTGCATTCGTCGTCGGAGTGCTTGTAGGTGGAGCATTCGTCGGCGGTGACATCGAAGGTAGGACACTCGTAGGGGGTGCGGCAGTAGGGACTAGAGGCGGAACAGGACACAAATCACGTCGACCGGTATCGCAGCAGTACGAAGGGTCTTTCAGGCCCGGCAGTGGATCGCACTTAGTCCTCGGACGGTTTGACTTGCACTGAGCGCAGCCCTGGTCCTGGCAGTGAAGACAATCGGATATTGCATCGCACGAGACACACTCAGCCTTTTGGCTGTACTTGAAGAAGCCATCCACACACTGATCGCACCCGTTCCCGTGGCACGATTTGCATTGGGTCCTCGACCACTCATCTCCTCGCACGTTGGTCCAATCTGGGCTGACGAACGTTATGATCGGATCACCCGACGAATCTACCTCTGACCCACCATTGCAGGGAGCAAGAGTGCAGTACCCTGACTTGCACTTGACTTGCTTTGGCTCGCTGTTGCAGCACACGAAGCCATAGGACGATCCAGGCTTCTGCAGTTTCTTGTAGTATACCTGGTCGACACACTGGCCGTGCCCATTGGAGTCGGGTGTAGGGTCCACACACGCCTGGCAGTCCATGTCTTCCGTGCAAGGCACCGGGTTGTACGTGTACTTACGGTCGTCGCAGCATGTGTGAGTTCTCGGGCACTCTTCTGCGACTTCTTCAATGCAGAGCTCCTCTTCTCTGTCGGAAGAGCAGCACACTACTCCTGCCTTCTTCGAATCATCCTCACACTCAGCTTCCAGGCCACTTTCCCTGGATCCGACCAGTGAACCTCCTTGTGTAACGTGCCCTCCATCACATGAAGTGAGAGTCCACATCAAACTATTTTCAACGTCACATCCTATACCGACAGCTACATTATACCGCAGTTCCGTCATCGTGCATAGTCTAGCTCCCTTGCTAGAGCAAACGGCCTCAGCTTCACTGTACGAGACGCCTTTGGTGCCGGTCATGCAGGCATTTTCTTTGCCTACTCGAGAGCTTGCGCATATATGCGTGTAGTCGTAGTGGTAGTTCGTGTATTCAAAACATTCGGACCCCGTACATCCTTGATTCACAACTGAACATCGTTTTACCTCGCAATCGTCTGGTGTACTCGTTGGCGGAGCGTTCGTAGGTGGCGCATTCGTCGGCGGTGCGTTCGTAGGTGGCGCATTCGTCGGCGGAGCGTTCGTAGGTGGCGCATTCGTCGGCGGAGCGTTCGTACGTGGCGCATTCGTCGGCGGTGCGCTTGTGGGTGGCGCATTCGTCGGCGGAGCGTTCGTAGGTGGCGCATTCGTCGGCGGAGCGTTTGTAGGTGGCGCATTCGTCGGCGGAGCGTTTGTGGGTGGCGCATTCGTCGGCGGAGCGTTTGTAGGTGGCGCATTCGTCGGCGGAGCGTTTGTAGGTGGCGCATTCGTCGGCGGAGCGTTCGTAGGTGGCGCATTCGTCGGCGGAGCATTTGTGGGTGGCGCATTCGTCGGCGGAGCGTTTGTAGGTGGCGCATTCGTCGGCGGAGCGTTTGTAGGTGGCGCATTCGTCGGCGGAGCGTTTGTAGGTGGCGCATTCGTCGGCGGAGCGTTTGTAGGTGGCGCATTCGTCGGCGGAGCGTTTGTGGGTGGCGCATTCGTCGGCGGAGCGTTTGTAGGTGGCGCATTCGTCGGCGGAGCGTTTGTAGGTGGCGCATTCGTCGGCGGAGCGTTTGTAGGTGGCGCATTCGTCGGCGGAGCGTTTGTAGGTGGCGCATTCGTCGGCGGAGCGTTTGTAGGTGGCGCATTCGTCGGCGGAGCGTTTGTAGGTGGCGCATTCGTCGGCGGAGCGTTTGTAGGTGGCGCATTCGTCGGCGGAGCGTTTGTAGGTGGCGCATTCGTCGGCGGAGCGTTTGTAGGTGGCGCATTCGTCGGCGGAGCGTTTGTAGGTGGCGCATTCGTCGGCGGAGCGTTTGTAGGTGGCGCATTCGTCGGCGGAGCGTTTGTAGGTGGCGCATTCGTCGGCGGAGCGTTTGTAGGTGGCGCATTCGTCGGCGGAGCGTTTGTAGGTGGCGCATTCGTCGGCGGAGCGTTTGTAGGTGGCGCATTCGTCGGCGGAGCGTTTGTAGGTGGCGCATTCGTCGGCGGAGCGTTTGTAGGTGGCGCATTCGTCGGCGGAGCGTTTGTAGGTGGCGCATTCGTCGGCGGAGCGTTTGTAGGTGGCGCATTCGTCGGCGGAGCGTTTGTAGGTGGCGCATTCGTCGGCGGAGCGTTTGTAGGTGGCGCATTCGTCGGCGGAGCGTTTGTAGGTGGCGCATTCGTCGGCGGAGCGTTTGTAGGTGGCGCATTCGTCGGCGGAGCGTTTGTAGGTGGCGCATTCGTCGGCGGAGCGTTTGTAGGTGGCGCATTCGTCGGCGGAGCGTTTGTAGGTGGCGCATTCGTCGGCGGAGCGTTTGTAGGTGGCGCATTCGTCGGCGGAGCGTTTGTAGGTGGCGCATTCGTCGGCGGAGCGTTTGTAGGTGGCGCATTCGTCGGCGGAGCGTTTGTAGGTGGCGCATTCGTCGGCGGAGCGTTTGTAGGTGGCGCATTCGTCGGCGGAGCGTTTGTAGGTGGCGCATTCGTCGGCGGAGCGTTTGTAGGTGGCGCATTCGTCGGCGGAGCGTTTGTAGGTGGCGCATTCGTCGGCGGAGCGTTTGTAGGTGGCGCATTCGTCGGCGGAGCGTTTGTAGGTGGCGCATTCGTCGGCGGAGCGTTTGTAGGTGGCGCATTCGTCGGCGGAGCGTTTGTAGGTGGCGCATTCGTCGGCGGAGCGTTTGTAGGTGGCGCATTCGTCGGCGGAGCGTTTGTAGGTGGCGCATTCGTCGGCGGAGCGTTTGTAGGTGGCGCATTCGTCGGCGGAGCGTTTGTAGGTGGCGCATTCGTCGGCGGAGCGTTTGTAGGTGGCGCATTCGTCGGCGGAGCGTTTGTAGGTGGCGCATTCGTCGGCGGAGCGTTTGTAGGTGGCGCATTCGTCGGCGGAGCGTTTGTAGGTGGCGCATTCGTCGGCGGAGCGTTTGTAGGTGGCGCATTCGTCGGCGGAGCGTTTGTAGGTGGCGCATTCGTCGGCGGAGCGTTTGTAGGTGGCGCATTCGTCGGCGGAGCGTTTGTAGGTGGCGCATTCGTCGGCGGAGCGTTTGTAGGTGGCGCATTCGTCGGCGGAGCGTTTGTAGGTGGCGCATTCGTCGGCGGAGCGTTTGTAGGTGGCGCATTCGTCGGCGGAGCGTTTGTAGGTGGCGCATTCGTCGGCGGAGCGTTTGTAGGTGGCGCATTCGTCGGCGGAGCGTTTGTAGGTGGCGCATTCGTCGGCGGAGCGTTTGTAGGTGGCGCATTCGTCGGCGGAGCGTTTGTAGGTGGCGCATTCGTCGGCGGAGCGTTTGTAGGTGGCGCATTCGTCGGCGGAGCGTTTGTAGGTGGCGCATTCGTCGGCGGAGCGTTTGTAGGTGGCGCATTCGTCGGCGGAGCGTTTGTAGGTGGCGCATTCGTCGGCGGAGCGTTTGTAGGTGGCGCATTCGTCGGCGGAGCGTTTGTAGGTGGCGCATTCGTCGGCGGAGCGTTTGTAGGTGGCGCATTCGTCGGCGGAGCGTTTGTAGGTGGCGCATTCGTCGGCGGAGCGTTTGTAGGTGGCGCATTCGTCGGCGGAGCGTTTGTAGGTGGCGCATTCGTCGGCGGAGCGTTTGTAGGTGGCGCATTCGTCGGCGGAGCGTTTGTAGGTGGCGCATTCGTCGGCGGAGCGTTTGTAGGTGGCGCATTCGTCGGCGGAGCGTTTGTAGGTGGCGCATTCGTCGGCGGAGCGTTTGTAGGTGGCGCATTCGTCGGCGGAGCGTTTGTAGGTGGCGCATTCGTCGGCGGAGCGTTTGTAGGTGGCGCATTCGTCGGCGGAGCGTTTGTAGGTGGCGCATTCGTCGGCGGAGCGTTTGTAGGTGGCGCATTCGTCGGCGGAGCGTTTGTAGGTGGCGCATTCGTCGGCGGAGCGTTTGTAGGTGGCGCATTCGTCGGCGGAGCGTTTGTAGGTGGCGCATTCGTCGGCGGAGCGTTTGTAGGTGGCGCATTCGTCGGCGGAGCGTTTGTAGGTGGCGCATTCGTCGGCGGAGCGTTTGTAGGTGGCGCATTCGTCGGCGGAGCGTTTGTAGGTGGCGCATTCGTCGGCGGAGCGTTTGTAGGTGGCGCATTCGTCGGCGGAGCGTTTGTAGGTGGCGCATTCGTCGGCGGAGCGTTTGTAGGTGGCGCATTCGTCGGCGGAGCGTTTGTAGGTGGCGCATTCGTCGGCGGAGCGTTTGTAGGTGGCGCATTCGTCGGCGGAGCGTTTGTAGGTGGCGCATTCGTCGGCGGAGCGTTTGTAGGTGGCGCATTCGTCGGCGGAGCGTTTGTAGGTGGCGCATTCGTCGGCGGAGCGTTTGTAGGTGGCGCATTCGTCGGCGGAGCGTTTGTAGGTGGCGCATTCGTCGGCGGAGCGTTTGTAGGTGGCGCATTCGTCGGCGGAGCGTTTGTAGGTGGCGCATTCGTCGGCGGAGCGTTTGTAGGTGGCGCATTCGTCGGCGGAGCGTTTGTAGGTGGCGCATTCGTCGGCGGAGCGTTTGTAGGTGGCGCATTCGTCGGCGGAGCGTTTGTAGGTGGCGCATTCGTCGGCGGAGCGTTTGTAGGTGGCGCATTCGTCGGCGGAGCGTTTGTAGGTGGCGCATTCGTCGGCGGAGCGTTTGTAGGTGGCGCATTCGTCGGCGGAGCGTTTGTAGGTGGCGCATTCGTCGGCGGAGCGTTTGTAGGTGGCGCATTCGTCGGCGGAGCGTTTGTAGGTGGCGCATTCGTCGGCGGAGCGTTTGTAGGTGGCGCATTCGTCGGCGGAGCGTTTGTAGGTGGCGCATTCGTCGGCGGAGCGTTTGTAGGTGGCGCATTCGTCGGCGGAGCGTTTGTAGGTGGCGCATTCGTCGGCGGAGCGTTTGTAGGTGGCGCATTCGTCGGCGGAGCGTTTGTAGGTGGCGCATTCGTCGGCGGAGCGTTTGTAGGTGGCGCATTCGTCGGCGGAGCGTTTGTAGGTGGCGCATTCGTCGGCGGAGCGTTTGTAGGTGGCGCATTCGTCGGCGGAGCGTTTGTAGGTGGCGCATTCGTCGGCGGAGCGTTTGTAGGTGGCGCATTCGTCGGCGGAGCGTTTGTAGGTGGCGCATTCGTCGGCGGAGCGTTTGTAGGTGGCGCATTCGTCGGCGGAGCGTTTGTAGGTGGCGCATTCGTCGGCGGAGCGTTTGTAGGTGGCGCATTCGTCGGCGGAGCGTTTGTAGGTGGCGCATTCGTCGGCGGAGCGTTTGTAGGTGGCGCATTCGTCGGCGGAGCGTTTGTAGGTGGCGCATTCGTCGGCGGAGCGTTTGTAGGTGGCGCATTCGTCGGCGGAGCGTTTGTAGGTGGCGCATTCGTCGGCGGAGCGTTTGTAGGTGGCGCATTCGTCGGCGGAGCGTTTGTAGGTGGCGCATTCGTCGGCGGAGCGTTTGTAGGTGGCGCATTCGTCGGCGGAGCGTTTGTAGGTGGCGCATTCGTCGGCGGAGCGTTTGTAGGTGGCGCATTCGTCGGCGGAGCGTTTGTAGGTGGCGCATTCGTCGGCGGAGCGTTTGTAGGTGGCGCATTCGTCGGCGGAGCGTTTGTAGGTGGCGCATTCGTCGGCGGAGCGTTTGTAGGTGGCGCATTCGTCGGCGGAGCGTTTGTAGGTGGCGCATTCGTCGGCGGAGCGTTTGTAGGTGGCGCATTCGTCGGCGGAGCGTTTGTAGGTGGCGCATTCGTCGGCGGAGCGTTTGTAGGTGGCGCATTCGTCGGCGGAGCGTTTGTAGGTGGCGCATTCGTCGGCGGAGCGTTTGTAGGTGGCGCATTCGTCGGCGGAGCGTTTGTAGGTGGCGCATTCGTCGGCGGAGCGTTTGTAGGTGGCGCATTCGTCGGCGGAGCGTTTGTAGGTGGCGCATTCGTCGGCGGAGCGTTTGTAGGTGGCGCATTCGTCGGCGGAGCGTTTGTAGGTGGCGCATTCGTCGGCGGAGCGTTTGTAGGTGGCGCATTCGTCGGCGGAGCGTTTGTAGGTGGCGCATTCGTCGGCGGAGCGTTTGTAGGTGGCGCATTCGTCGGCGGAGCGTTTGTAGGTGGCGCATTCGTCGGCGGAGCGTTTGTAGGTGGCGCATTCGTCGGCGGAGCGTTTGTAGGTGGCGCATTCGTCGGCGGAGCGTTTGTAGGTGGCGCATTCGTCGGCGGAGCGTTTGTAGGTGGCGCATTCGTCGGCGGAGCGTTTGTAGGTGGCGCATTCGTCGGCGGAGCGTTTGTAGGTGGCGCATTCGTCGGCGGAGCGTTTGTAGGTGGCGCATTCGTCGGCGGAGCGTTTGTAGGTGGCGCATTCGTCGGCGGAGCGTTTGTAGGTGGCGCATTCGTCGGCGGAGCGTTTGTAGGTGGCGCATTCGTCGGCGGAGCGTTTGTAGGTGGCGCATTCGTCGGCGGAGCGTTTGTAGGTGGCGCATTCGTCGGCGGAGCGTTTGTAGGTGGCGCATTCGTCGGCGGAGCGTTTGTAGGTGGCGCATTCGTCGGCGGAGCGTTTGTAGGTGGCGCATTCGTCGGCGGAGCGTTTGTAGGTGGCGCATTCGTCGGCGGAGCGTTTGTAGGTGGCGCATTCGTCGGCGGAGCGTTTGTAGGTGGCGCATTCGTCGGCGGAGCGTTTGTAGGTGGCGCATTCGTCGGCGGAGCGTTTGTAGGTGGCGCATTCGTCGGCGGAGCGTTTGTAGGTGGCGCATTCGTCGGCGGAGCGTTTGTAGGTGGCGCATTCGTCGGCGGAGCGTTTGTAGGTGGCGCATTCGTCGGCGGAGCGTTTGTAGGTGGCGCATTCGTCGGCGGAGCGTTTGTAGGTGGCGCATTCGTCGGCGGAGCGTTTGTAGGTGGCGCATTCGTCGGCGGAGCGTTTGTAGGTGGCGCATTCGTCGGCGGAGCGTTTGTAGGTGGCGCATTCGTCGGCGGAGCGTTTGTAGGTGGCGCATTCGTCGGCGGAGCGTTTGTAGGTGGCGCATTCGTCGGCGGAGCGTTTGTAGGTGGCGCATTCGTCGGCGGAGCGTTTGTAGGTGGCGCATTCGTCGGCGGAGCGTTTGTAGGTGGCGCATTCGTCGGCGGAGCGTTTGTAGGTGGCGCATTCGTCGGCGGAGCGTTTGTAGGTGGCGCATTCGTCGGCGGAGCGTTTGTAGGTGGCGCATTCGTCGGCGGAGCGTTTGTAGGTGGCGCATTCGTCGGCGGAGCGTTTGTAGGTGGCGCATTCGTCGGCGGAGCGTTTGTAGGTGGCGCATTCGTCGGCGGAGCGTTTGTAGGTGGCGCATTCGTCGGCGGAGCGTTTGTAGGTGGCGCATTCGTCGGCGGAGCGTTTGTAGGTGGCGCATTCGTCGGCGGAGCGTTTGTAGGTGGCGCATTCGTCGGCGGAGCGTTTGTAGGTGGCGCATTCGTCGGCGGAGCGTTTGTAGGTGGCGCATTCGTCGGCGGAGCGTTTGTAGGTGGCGCATTCGTCGGCGGAGCGTTTGTAGGTGGCGCATTCGTCGGCGGAGCGTTTGTAGGTGGCGCATTCGTCGGCGGAGCGTTTGTAGGTGGCGCATTCGTCGGCGGAGCGTTTGTAGGTGGCGCATTCGTCGGCGGAGCGTTTGTAGGTGGCGCATTCGTCGGCGGAGCGTTTGTAGGTGGCGCATTCGTCGGCGGAGCGTTTGTAGGTGGCGCATTCGTCGGCGGAGCGTTTGTAGGTGGCGCATTCGTCGGCGGAGCGTTTGTAGGTGGCGCATTCGTCGGCGGAGCGTTTGTAGGTGGCGCATTCGTCGGCGGAGCGTTTGTAGGTGGCGCATTCGTCGGCGGAGCGTTTGTAGGTGGCGCATTCGTCGGCGGAGCGTTTGTAGGTGGCGCATTCGTCGGCGGAGCGTTTGTAGGTGGCGCATTCGTCGGCGGAGCGTTTGTAGGTGGCGCATTCGTCGGCGGAGCGTTTGTAGGTGGCGCATTCGTCGGCGGAGCGTTTGTAGGTGGCGCATTCGTCGGCGGAGCGTTTGTAGGTGGCGCATTCGTCGGCGGAGCGTTTGTAGGTGGCGCATTCGTCGGCGGAGCGTTTGTAGGTGGCGCATTCGTCGGCGGAGCGTTTGTAGGTGGCGCATTCGTCGGCGGAGCGTTTGTAGGTGGCGCATTCGTCGGCGGAGCGTTTGTAGGTGGCGCATTCGTCGGCGGAGCGTTTGTAGGTGGCGCATTCGTCGGCGGAGCGTTTGTAGGTGGCGCATTCGTCGGCGGAGCGTTTGTAGGTGGCGCATTCGTCGGCGGAGCGTTTGTAGGTGGCGCATTCGTCGGCGGAGCGTTTGTAGGTGGCGCATTCGTCGGCGGAGCGTTTGTAGGTGGCGCATTCGTCGGCGGAGCGTTTGTAGGTGGCGCATTCGTCGGCGGAGCGTTTGTAGGTGG
>JAPJBO010002090.1:0-21502 GCA_030068145.1 Diplonema papillatum | reverse complement strand
CCAATTTTTGGACCAAAAAACACTAAAAAATTGATCCTCCAAAATTTTGACATATTTTTTGCAAATAACGCCGGGCACTACGTCATTCACGCCCTCAACGATATCGACGCTAACCAACGTTGGACTCGCTTCGAGACGCACTCCACTTCGACGCAAAACTACACCGACAACGAAGTATCATGCAGGGTCAAAACCTTGTGTCTTTTTGAAAATGGCAAAAAAAAAATTTCCAGAAAAAAATTGGGTTTTTTGAATTTTAAAAGTTTGGAACAAACTCTGCAGTAATTTTTGAGGAAATTGAGCAAATTTTTTTTTTTCCAAAAAAATTTTTAGGGCTCCATCGGCCCCGCGGGAGCGTTTTAAAAAGACACAAGGTTCTGACCCTGCATGGTATACCTCTGCGTCTACAGCTCAAAGACAACCCACAGACAGGTGTCCCTCCACCCATTGACCCATCATACCACAACCACTATGAACCCCCAAAGCCTGCCACGCCCAGAACCACAACACAAGAGCCGGACTCGACTCAAAGCATACTTAGAGCTATGCGCGGAGACGAGACATCTACCGACACACCCACACAACGACACGACAGCACACCCCCCACACGAACACCCACAACACCAGGCACGTCACAGACCTCCAGTACCACCGCGGAAACAGAGACCAGCAGTGAAGACGACTTACGATGTCCCCACTGCCACACACGCACAACAACAACCGGCCTCAAACTGAAGGGAAAACAAGGATTACGGACGCACCTACGTTACTGCAAGAAGAAACCACCCAGAACTAAGTCACAAACAGAAACAACGCTGCGAAGCACCACCCAGAAACGAGAGAGATGTCCCTACTGCCACAGCGACGGACGAACCGTGGGGAAACCACGCTTCAAAAGTCTACGCCACCATAAACCCTGGTGTAAAAAGAAGCACTGTAAACGACACACAGCAACGACGACTACATCAGACGAATAACCTCACTAACCACGGGTACCCAGTGTGCCCAGAGTGCCTTAACTGTGGCGAGCAACGAACAGTTTTACCCAGCAAATCTACCCAAAAAAAACCTTATATTAGGGCGGAAGCAACCCGCACCACGTGAAGCACCGCAAATGTCGCGAAACCCAAGCACTACTCTACAAGAAAATACATAAAACGCGGACAACAGACCGGTACGGGCTACAAGGCAACCCCTGCTCAACTTGTAGAACGTGGGGGGCCCAAGATTACACTCCACGAAGGAATGTACTTGGTGTCGGTCACAAACAGTCCCGGACATGGCTAGCCATAACCCATAACGAAAGCATGCACTAAATATACAATCCGAAACCATAAAGCCCTTTCTTGCTCTAAGAGAACCCATTCATGAACGGTCACACGGAGACCCTAAAACCCCGGTATTTCAAGCGAACTTTAACTCTAAATAATGCATATGCATATATTTGCAAAAAAAAAAAAAACATGCATAGATTTGCAAAAAAACTTAAGTTTTTTGCAAATATATGCATGTTTGTACAAACATGCATATATTTGCAAAATATACGTTCTCTCACTGGTCAAAGTGGGAGAAATTGGGGAAAACCCACTGTAGTGAGTTTTTGTTTTTCGGGTTGAGGGGCCTGTAGAGGTCCCGAGGGGGTGGAAAAGGCCTCGAGGCAGGGAAAACGGTCGCCACGAGGGCCCCGAAGGGTCCCGAGTGGCGACCGTTTTCCCTGCCGAGAGGCCTTTTCCACCCCCGAGGGACCTCGGAAAGCCCCCGAAACCCGAAAAACAAGAAACGAACGCACAGTGGGGATTTTTCCCCAATTTCCGACCACATTTGACCAGTGAGAGACTTTTTTTCTCTCACAATGGAAGTTTTTTGAACTGGCAGGTACCACCACCAGATAAGTGCTGGTTTGGTAGTGTTTTTGGGTGGGGGGGGCGTGGTCAGCATGATTTAGCCGGGGTAGCCAAAACTGCAACCATGCAGGGTCAAAACCTTGTGTCTTTTTAAAACGCTCCCGCGGGCCGATGGAGCCCTAAAAAAATTTTTGAAAAAAAAAATTTTGCTCAACTTCTCAAAAATTACTGCAGAGTTTGTTCCAAACTTTTAAAATTCAAAAAACCCATTTTTTTTCCGAAATTTTTTTTTTGGCATTTCCAAAACGACACAAGGTTTTGATCCTGCATGATACTACTGCACTTTTGACCTGTTCTTGACCACTTTCAGCCAAAAAAATGGGGAAAAAAAAAATTGGTACCAGTGAAAAAAAATTTTTTTTTCACTAGTGAAGAAAAAAAGTTTTTTTTTCACTAGTGAAAAAAACTGGGTGTTTTTTTTCACTAGTGAAAAAAAAATTTTTTTTTTCACTAGTGAAAAAAACACAGTGGGTAAAATTGGTTTTTTGCCCACTGCCAGTGAAAAAAACTTCTCAGAGTGAGAGAAAAACAATAAAGTGCGCATATATCTGTATACTACCCTTTCCAAAAAGACACAAGGTTCTGACCCTGCATGATATCATGCAGGGTCAAAACCTTGTGTCTTTTTAAAACGCTCCCGCGGAGCCGATGGCCTCCAAAAAAACAAAAAAAATTGGAAAAAAAAAAATTAGCTCAACTTCCTCAAAAATTACTGCAGAGTTTGTTCCAAAATTTTAAAATTCAAAAAACCCATTTTTTTTCTGGAAACAAAATTTTGGCCATTTCCAAAAAGACACAAGGTTCTGACCCTGCATGATATAGGCGGCGGTCCCGATACCGTCTCATGAGACCTTATCGATACCTTTTTTGCCCATTTCTGGGTTGCGCCCTTATCTCGACCTTTTTGGCCCGTTTTTGGGTTGCGCCCTTATCTCGACCTTTTTGAGATGCGCCCTTATCTCTACCTTTTTGAGCTGCGCCCTTATCTCTACCTTTTTGGCCCGTTTTTGGCTTGTTCCCTTATCTCGACCTTTTTTGGGGGTTGTTCCCTTATCTCGACCTTTTTTGAGGGTTGCGCCCTTATCTCGACCTTTTTTGGGGGTTGCGCCCTTATCTCGACCTTTTTTGGGGGTTGCGCCCTTATCTCTACCTTTTTTGGGATTGTGACCAAATTTTCCCGAAATATTTTCAGGCCAAAAAAAAAATCCGAAAATTTTCCAAAAAAAAATTTCGAAAAAAAATTCCGAAAATTTTTTGGGCCGAAAAAAAAAATCCGAAAATTTTCCGAAAAATTTTGGGCCAAAAAAAAAATTCCGAAAAAATTTCCGAAAAATTTTGGGCCAAAAAAAAAATCTGAAAATTTTCCAAAAAATTTTTGGGCCAAAAAAAAAAAAAACCGAAAATTTCCGAAATTTTTTTGGGCCAAAAAAAAAAAATCCGAAAAATTTCCGAAAATTTTTGGGCCAAAAAAAAACCGAAACCACCCAATCCAACTATGTACACATGAAACAGAGATCTTACGATTCAGCGAAAAAGCGAGCAAAAAAGAGTGTTTACAAACCCTGGAGGAAGTCGGAAAAAACAGTCGGCGAAAAACTTGGAAAAAAGACGGGAAAAAGACCTTCAAGTGCTCCAAGGCCAGACGATTGTAGTGTTGCAAACGAATCACAGACTTTGTACACACGAAACAGAGATCTTATGAATCAACGAAAAGCGAGCGAAAAAGAGCGTGGAAAAGTCGGAGACAGTCGGCGAAAAACTTGGAAAAAAGACGGGAAAATACGACCTTGAAGTGCTCCAAGATCAGACGACTGCATAGTGTTGCAAACGAATCGCAAACACGCTGAAGTTGGGACCCCCACACACTGAAATCAAGTGCTCCTAGGCAGACGAACTGTTAGTGTTGCGAACGAATCGCAAACACGCTGAGATCGGGACCCCACACACTGAAATCGACTGAGAACAACCTGAGCGATCTCTCTTGATAAAAGATTCAAGCGCCGAAGGCGCAACCACCCAATCCGACCTCCACACTGAACAGCGATCTCACAAGTGCTTTGCTGCTGGAGACCGAATGGATGTTGATGCGGTGCCCGAGTATCCGCAAGACGTATTGTTCAGCGGGAGTTGAGAGTCTCTGCCAAGGTGCTAGCCGCCGCCGTGGGCCAAGCGATCAAAAAGAACCAGCGACACAACCTGTTAACACTCGCAGGCGGTCGCACCCACCAGCCAGAACGCCCCCGGCTGCGCCATCATCGACGCAATCATCATCGTTTACGACAAGGCCGCGTCGTTGTAGGCGCACGGCACCAACAACGTAATGATTCTCTCTGATGACAGCCACACATATAGGTGGATGGGGAGACAAAGAAATTTATAGTTACTTACTTTCCACACTTTTGTTCTTGTTGCGCAGCCAGCTACGATGAAGCAGGACAAACCGGATTTGTAGGCTACAAGTGCTGTTCCAATCCATTCGCTTGGAGGATGGTAAACCAACCCCAACTCCACCACACAGGAATGTTAACAGAGAAAACACCACATCGCAAACAGCGCTGGCGAAGGAGTCTTGTGGCAGATACAGGTACTATTTTGACTTCTTCCGGTTTTTCACGCTCTTTTTCGCTCGCTTTTCGTTGATTCATAAGATCTCTGTTTCGTGTGTACAAAGTCGGTTTCGGTGGTTGCGCCTTCGGCGCTTCAATCTTTTATTAAGAGAGATCGCTCAGGTTGTTCCCAGTCGATTTCAGTGTGTGGGGTCTCAATTTCAGTGAGTTTGCGATTCGTTCGCAACACTAACAGTTCGTCTGCCTAGGAGCACTTGATTTCAGTGTGTGGGAGTCCCAACTTCAGCGTGTTTGCGATTCGTTTGCAACACTACAATCGTCTGGCCTTGGAGCACTTGAAGGTCGTACTTTCCCCCGACGGGGTTTCCGACTTGTTCCGGTTTTACAGGCTACTTTTTGCTCGCTTTTCGTTGATTCATAAAATCTCTGTTTCGTGTGTACAAAGTCGGATTGGGTGGTGGCGCCTTCGGCGCTTCAATGTTTTATTAAGAGAGATCGCTCAGGTTGCTCCCAGTCGATTTCAGTGTGTGGGGTCTCAATTTCAGTGAGTTTGCGATTCGTTCGCAACACTATACAGTCGTCTGGCCTTGGAGCACTTGAAGGTCGTACTTTCCCCGACGGGGTTTCCGACTTGTTCCGGTTTTACAGGCTACTTTTTGCTCGCTTTTCGTTGATTCATAAGATCTCTGTTTCGATCCGACTTTGTACACAAAGTCGGATTGGGTGCTTGCGCCTTCGGCGCTAGAATCTTTTATTAAGAGAGATCGCTCAGGTTGTTCTCAGTCGATTTCAGTGTGTGGGGTCCCAATATCAGTTAGTTTGCGATTCGTTTGCAACACTAACAATTCGTCTGCCTAGGAGCACTTGATTTTAGTGTGTGGGGTGCCAACTTCAGCGTGTTTGTGATTCGTTTGCAACATTAAACTGTCGTCTGGCCTTGAAGCACTTGAAGGTCGTTTGAGTGTCGGGGCAGCACAACCCTGATTCGTGGGCTACAAGCGGTGTTCGCATCCACTCGCTTGGAGGATGAAACCCAACCCCCCTACATCACCACACAGGAATGTTGGAAGCAGAGAAGCCGCACCAGAAGCGGTATGGGAGTCATTGCCGATCTGTGGAAGGTTCAGGTACTTTTTGAAGTGCACTTTTCGCTGATACAATATGCAAGCACCATACAGGACATTGAAACAGCCTCGGAACCGTGCCGGCCTTAGTTCTTGTTGGCTGATCAGTGGTATGCCGTAGCATCTTTTCGTGCACTTTCCCGCTGATTCCCTGTTGTCGTGTACAAAGTCGGATTGGGTGGTTGCGCCTTCGGCGCTTCAATCTTTTATTAAGAGAGATCGCTCAGGTTGTTCCCAGTCGCTTTCAGTGTGTGGGGTCCCAATCTCAGTGTGTTTGCGATTCGTTCGCAACACTAACAGTTCGTCTGCCTAGGAGCACTTGATTTCAGTGTGTGGGAGTCCCAACTTCAGCGCGTTTGCGATTCGTTTGCAACTATACAGTCGTCTGGCCTTGGAGCACTTGAAGGTCGTACTTTCCCCCGACGGGGTTTCCGACTTGTTCCGGTTTTACAGGCTACTTTTTGCTCACTTTTCGTTGATTCATAAGATCTCTGTTTCGTGTGTACAAAGTTGGATTGGGTGGTTGCGCCTTCGGCGCTTAAATATTTTATTAAGAGAGATCGCTCAGGTTGTTCTCAGTCGATTTCAGTGTGTGGGGTCCCAATCTCAGCGTGTTTGCGATTCGTTCGCAACACTAACAGTTCGTCTGCCTAGGAGCACTTGATTTCAGTGTGTGGGAGTCCCAACTTCAGCGTGTTTGCGATTCGTTTGCAACACTATACAGTCGTCTGGCCTTGGAGCACCTGCATCTCGTGCTTTCCCCCGATGGGGTTTCCGACTTGTTCCGGTTTTACAAGCTACTTTTTGCTCGCTTTTCGTTGATTCATAAGATCTCTGTTTCGTGTGTACAAAGTTGGATTGGGTGGTTGCGCCTTCGGCGCTTAAATATTTGATTAAGAGAGATCGCTCAGGTTGTTCTCAGTCGATTTCAGTGTGTGGGGTCCCAATCTCAGCGTGTTTGCGATTCGTTCACAACACTAACAGTTCGTCTGCCTAGGGGCACTTGATTTCAGTGTGTGGGAGTCCCAACTTCAGCGTGTTTGCGATTCGTTTGCAACACTAAACAGTCGTCTGGCCTTGAAGCCCTTGAAGGTCGTTTAAGTGTCGGGGCAGCACAACCCTGATTCGTGGGCTACAAGCGGTCCCCTACATCACCACACAGGAAAGTTGGAAGCAGAGAAGCCACCCCCAGAAGCGGTATGGGAGTCATTGCCGATCTGTGGAAGGTACAGGTACTTTTTGAAGTGCACTTTTCGCTGATACAATATGCAAAAACCATACAGGACATTGAAACGGCCTCGGAAACGTGCCGGCCTTAGTTCTTGTTGGCTAAACAGTGGTATGCTGTAGCATCTTTTCGTGCACTATCCCGCTGATTCGTTCGCAACACGAGCAGTTTAGGAGCACTTGATTGCAGTGTATACTTGAGCTCAGCGTGTTTGTGATCTGTTTGCAACACTTTAAAGTCGTCTGCCTCGGATCACTTCATTTCAGACTACGACTAGAGTATTGCTGCAAGTGCTCAAGTGCAAACTGCTACTATTACGGCCGTGAAGCGCACACCGGACACAAAGCAAGACGACCGCATGACACGACACGTGCAAAGAGTTCTAAGGTCGATAGCGGCTTTGTGCAGTATCATCACAAGCACCTGGTCTTTTTTTAGAGTTGTCGTTTTCAGAGTTCTTTTTTTCCGACGTTTTTTCTCGACATTTTTTCACCTTTCCCCCCCCAATTATTTTTCCGGAACTTTCTCCGAAAAAGGTACCGATAAGGTCGCAACCTCAAAAATAGGTACCGATAAGGTCGCAACCTCCAAAAGAGGTACCGATACCGTTGCACTCTCAAAAGGTACCGATAAGGTCGCACCTCGTCTTTTTTTCAGACTGCTTTTTTCTCGAAAAAAAATTTTCCGTTTTTTCTTCTTCAAAAAGGTACCGATAAGGTCGCAACCCCAAAAAGGTACCGATAAGGTCGCAACCTCCAAAAAAGGTACCGATAAGGTCGCAACCTCCAAAAGAGGTACCGATAAGGTCGCAACCTCCAAAAGAGGTACCGATACCGTCGCACTCTCAAAAGAGGTACCGATAAGGTCGCACCTCGTCTTTTTTTCAGACTGCTTTTTTCTCGAAAAAAAATTTTCCGTTTTTTCTTCTTCAAAAAGGTACCGATAAGGTCGCAACCCCAAAAAGGTACCGATAAGGTCGCAACCTCCAAAAAAGGTACCGATAAGGTCGCAACCTCCAAAAGAGGTACCGATAAGGTCGCAACCTCCAAAAGAGGTACCGATAACGTCGCAACCTCCAAAAGAGGTACCGATAAGGTCGCAACCCCAAAAAGGTACCGATAAGGTCGCACCTCAAAAAGGTACCGATAAGGTCGCAACCCCCAAAAGGTACCGATAAGGTCGCAACCCAGAAATGGGCAAAAGAGGTACCGATAAGGTCTCATGCGACGTTATCGGGACCGCCGCCTGCAATCTCTTATCGCTCGGGTGGTTCCGCACGTCGAAAATGCTGAACGAGTTGACGAACGTGCGGGATGCAAACCTGCGTTCGAGTTCAGCAACCACGTATGCCAGGTACGGCTTTCCGACCTCTTCGTGGAACTTGTCAAAGGTCGCTCTCCCGATGTAAGCGTCCCCCGTTGCCGATGCATACAGCTGCAAAAATCCGCTATAGTGGAGACTGCGGTGAGGAGCGTTGCTTCTGCTCCGGATGGAGCTGATTGTCAAGTCGATCCCTTTGACACAATCCATGATGTTGTAGTCCCGCGTTTGGAACGCAAGACTCAGCGCGCTGAGGTCGCTCAGAACATCGCTTCCGAGACAGAGGGAGGCAACAAACTGCACAGACATCAGGTGGACGTGTAGGAAGCGCGCTGTACTCAGCTCAGATGCAAGCTTCGCCAGTGCCCGAACAATAGCCGGATAAATGGTACGCACGGCATCTGTGCACGCAGTGAAAGCCAACCAGCGAGTTTCAGACGGTTCGACAATAGACCTTTGGGGTCCTTCGCAGCGGTCGGCGAGTTCCTCAAACGCACGGTCGATCTCACAAAGACGCTTTTGAGAGGCCGAGAAGAAGACCCACAGTTGGCGCAGCACCTGGAAGAACTGCTTCATCACTGGGATCGCAGTCGAGCTGTCGACACTCGCGAGTGAAAGCAGATGCGCGCAGCACCAGCTGAACAACGAAGAACAATTCGTCCTAGCGCGGAGGCGCTGCTGCGCTCCTAGATTGTCCGACGACATGCTTGTTGTGCCGTCAAGCGAGCACCCCACAAACGTGGTTTTCAGATTCTTGTTTTCTCCGTCGATTTGCAGTTCCTTGATCACAGCCTCAGCGTGCCCGCGTCCGGTCCGATCGTACAGGTTGGTCATGGACCAAAACCGCTCTGTGACCTCTCCCTGCTCGGTCACCATCCGAACGGTGACAGCAATTTTGTGCTCCCTGGAGATGTCGTCGCTTCCGTCTGCACAAACAGCCCAAAACGCAGCGTTGCTCAAGTGCATTGTGATGTCCTCTTTCAAGACTTCGCCAATGCAATGGAGAAGCTGGAGCAGAGCTTGAGCTGAGAGATACGTGATGTCCTGTTGCATCCACTTCATGAATGCGGAATCACCCATGCAGTGCGCATAGTGTTGCATAGCTGGGCGAAGGTGAGAGAGGGGGCGGTTGTGCGATAGCTCGAAGAACATAGAGTCGATGATTTTCTTGAGCTGGTCGGTGTTGTAGGTGCGACTCGTGTTGAGGTGTTCCAGGATGGCGGCAGGTGCACGACCGACGGATGTCGCGTGAATCTTCGACTTCGTGTGGTTCTGCAATGCAGCTTTCAACTTCCTGAGCTGAACAAAGCTCGTTTGCACGAAGATCTGGTTGGAATCCGACCATTGGCACAGCCCGCACCTCAGTCCATCACTGCGTATCTCCAGCCACGGATGGTTCCCTTGGTGTCGGAGCAGGGTTTGCTTCTTGACTTTGCCAGTTTTTCCCGATGAGCTCTGGAACTCCACAAACCCTAGCTGGTCTTCATCCGGACTTTCCTCGTCATCAGAAGCATCAACATCGTGCACGTCCGCATCCGCCTCTTGCGCATCTTCAACGATGATGGCTGGACGAACAACTGCAACACGTTCCCGTTGTGCTCTCACGAACGAATCGTTGCTGCTGCACGACTCTTCGTCTGACTCGTGCATCAAACGGTGCGGGTGGAAGACGATCCCAGCTTCGTCAGGCGGCTTCAGACGCGGAACTGCACCGGTAGCAGTGCCCCCGAGAACAAGTGCTGATTGCGAACCGGTTGCGGCCACCGCAGCCCCTGTTGCCACGACCCCGTCCCGCTTCTTGTCGTGAGCTTTGATGAGCACGAGAGCCTTTTCCTTCCCCGGCCAAGCAGGTCCTTGACCGATCACGTTTTGGAAGGGCGGTGTTTGTCGTTGCCGCGCCAGGGCCTGCAGCAGGATGTGAACTCTACATTGTTCTGAGAACGAGAAAGAACAACCAACAAGGTGACACCTTATCTAGGGGTTGCATTTGCAACATGCCGGAGAAGAAGAAAGGATGGCGGGGGCTATGCCCCATTCATCACCTGTGGCCTCACATCCGAGATAGTGTTTCCAACAGCCTGTACAAGAGTGCTTCCGCAGGGGTGCCGCGCAGGTCACATAAATGACAGCAACCCAAAGCTGTGCATCCTCCTGAAGGCCGGAAGATGGACCTTTAAAGAGTACATTGAATGGTCAAGAGTCCGCAAAAGAGGCATGGAAACCATAGCCCAAGAAGACCAAGACACGGAAAGCGAATGAGTCAAGTGCAGGGAATGGAAACATCTCTGTCGGCTACCTGGATTTCTCATTTTCGGAGCGTACCAGATGCATATTTAACACGAAAGGCTCTGGGTATCGCCCGATCTTTCCCATCGCAGACGAGCAGTCCCAAGCCGAAGACTCTCGAACGGACGAACCGCTTACAATGTGCAGCTCAGTGATTCGAGCCTGAGGAGCTCAATCACGCCCCCAAGTATGTAGAGTTGACCACGATAATAAATTCGAGAAAAAAGCAGTCTGAAAAAAAGACGAGGTGCGACCTTATCGGTACCTTTTGAGAGTGCGACGCTATCGGTACCTCTTTTGGAGGTTGCGACCTTATCGGTACCTTTTTTGGAGGTTGCGACCTTATCGGTACCTTTTGCGGAGAAAGTTCCGGAAAAATAATTGGGGGGGGGAAGGCGAAAAAATGTCGAGAAAAAACGTCGGAAAAAAAGAACTCTGAAAACGACAACTCTAAAAAAGACCAGGTGCTTGTGATGATACTGCACAAAGCCGCTATCGACCTTAGAACTCTTTGCACGTGTCGTGTCATGCGGTCGTCTTGCTTTGTGTCCGGTGTGCGCTTCACGGCCGTAATAGTAGCAGTTTGCACTTGAGCACTTGCAAACAGATCACAAACACGCTGAGCTCAAGTATACGGCATACCACTGTTTAGCCAACAAGAACCAAGGCCGGCACGTTTCCGAGGCCGTTTCAATGTCCTGTATGGTTTTTGCATATTGTAGCGCAAAGTGCACTTCAAAAAGTACCTGTACCTTCCACAGATCGGCAATGACTCCCATACCATGCAGGGTCAGAACCTTGTGTCTTTTTGGAAATGGCCAAAATTTTATTTCCAGAAAAAAAATGGGTTTTTTGAATTTTAAAAGTTTGGAACAAACTCTGCAGTAACTTTTGAGGAAGTTGAGCAAAAAATTTTTTTTCCAAATTTTTTTTTTGGAGGCCATCGGCCCTGCGGGAGCGTTTTAAAAAGACACAAGGTTTTGACCCTGCATGATACCGCTTCTGGGGGTGGCTTCTCCGCTTCCAACCACGAATCAGGGTTGTGCTGCCCCGACACTCAAACGACCTTCAAGGGCTTCAAGGCCAGACGTGTTGCAAACGAAACGCAAACACGCTGAAGTTGGGACTCCCACACACTGAAATCAAGTGCTCCTAAAACGAATCGCAAACACGCTGAGATTGGGACCCCACACACTGATACCGACTGCGAACAACCTGAGCGATCTCTCTTAATAAAATATTTACGCGCCGAAGGCGCAACCACCCAATCCAACTTTGTACACATGAAACAGAGATCTTATGAATCAACGAAAAGCGAGCAAAAAGTAGCTTGTAAAACCGGAACAAGTCGGAAACCCCGTCGGGGGAAAGCACGAGATGCAGGTGCTCGAAGGCCAGACGACTGTATCATGCAGGGTCAAAACCTTGTGTCTTTTTAAAACGCTCCCGCGGGGCTGATGGAGCCCTAAAAAATTTTTTGGAAAAAAAAAAATTGCTCAACTTCCTCAAAAATTACTGCAGAGTTTGTTCCAAACTTTTAAAATTCAAAAAACCCATTTTTTTTCCAGAAATTTTTTTTTTGCCATTTTCAAGAAGACACAAGGTTTTGACCCTGCATGTATCATGCAGGGTCAAAACCTTGTGTCTTTTTGAAAATGGCCAAAAAAAAAAATTCCGGAAAAAAATTGGGTTTTTTGAATTTTAAAAGTTTGGAACAAACTCTGCAGCAGTTTTTGAGGAAGTTGAGCAAAATTTTTTTTTTCCAAAATTTTTTTTAGGGCTCCATCAGCCCCGCGGGAGCGTTTTAAAAAGACACAAGGTTTTGACCCTGCATGGTATAGTGTTGCAAACGAATCGCAAACACGCTGAAGTTGGGACTCCCACACACTGAAATCAAGTGCTCCTAGGCAGACGAACTGAACGAATCACAAACACACTGAGATCGGGACCCCACACACTGAAAGCGACTGGGAACAACCTGAGCGATCTCTCTTAATAAAAGATTGAAGCGCCGAAGGCGCAACCACCCAATCCGACTTTGTACACGACAACAGGGAATCAGCGGGAAAGTGCATGAAAAGATGCTACGGCATACCACTGATCAGCCAACAAGAGCTAAGGCCGGCTCGTTTCCGAGGCTGTTTCAATGTCCTGTATGGTTCTTGCATATTGTATCAGCGAAAAGTGCACTTCAAAAAATACCTGAACCTTCCACAGATCGGCAATGACTCCCATACCGCTTCTGGTGCGGCTTCTCTGCTTCCAACATTCCTGTGTGGTGATGGGTTGGGTTTCATCCTCCAAGCGAGTGGCTGCGAACACCACTGTGGTCTTCTCAACTGCAGCCTCCTGCGACCAGAAAATGGGTTGTACACAGCTCCTTGGTTCTGTGGCTGTCCTTGTGGCTGAACAAAGATTGGGACACTAGGCTGGTCATCATTGTCTTCCTCCCTTTGGGTTGCAGGCAATACAAAAGGATTGTACTGGCTGCTGTCCACATTTTGTTGTGGGTCAACAATTGGGCTCTCTTGGCTGCCTTCATCATCAAACTCAGGCTTTTCCTGGGCAAGTCTTTGCATCAACATGTCATGCACCCCAGGCTGGGATAGCATCTGGTCACACATGCCGGGCTGTGCCAGCAGCTGCAGCAAGGTGTCAGGCTGTGGTGGCAACTCAACAGCTTGTTGTTCTACCTCAGTAGCTTCAGCCTGGACCACCAGTTCCATCTGTGAAATCTTTTTCCCCAAAGCACAGAGGAATCCGTCAGCGTCAACAGCTAGGCGCAGAGTTATTCAACCAGAACGGGAAGAAGAGGGGAAACTGTGTCTTGTACTATGTACTTAACAAGAGAGGAACTCACGAGTGGGGCATTGCGCCGCTTGCACGTTTGCAGCGACCGTCAGAAGGGGGAGGGATGGGTGGGAAAAGTGATTGCTCTGTGCCGCCCCCCTAAACCCAACCTGTTCGGCTGTGTTGTTCAAGTGACTTGACTTGTCTGGATTCCCCCAGTGAACTGCGAGAATCCGTCAGCGTCAACAGCTAGGCGCAGAGTTATTCAACCAGAACGGGAAGAAGAGGGGAAACTGTGTCTTGTACTATGTACTTAACAAGAGAGGAACTCACGAGTGGGGCATTGCGCCGCTTGCACGTTTGCAGCGACCGTCAGCCGCCACCCCATCGCCAGTTAAGAAAGCCCCGATTGCTTGTGCGACCTCCTGCACAAGTGCAGGGGAAGCTAGTCGAGATGGGTGCACACGAGAGGGTAGGTCAGCTGGGTTGTCCCCAGATTTCACCCAGCGTATCGACCATGTGCAATTGAGCTCCTGGAGGATGTGTATCGCTGCCATTACGGCCTGATTCAACGCGAATGATCGCGAGCTCACTCCTTTCCTTGCTGCTCCCATCACTGTGGTGTTGTCCACCCGTATGTCTAAGTGGGAACCCCGGAGTGATTCCGGTAAACGAGACAAGGTTTCTTTTAAGGCCCATGCCTCTAAGACATTGATATGTTCATCTGCCCTCAGTTTATCCCACTTGTCTCCAACGACCGTCATCTCGGCCGTGGTCCGGTTTACAATTACCCCTCCCCAGCCGGACAAAGAGGCATCAACAAAGACCGTTGCTGCCGGCTCTTGTGAGCCCTGTTGCATTCTTCTTGACCTCTTTACCGCGTTTCTCCATCGCTGCAGCTCCCGCCTTGCGGACGGAGGTACTTTCACGATATCCACTTCCTGTCGTTCTCCACGGTTGAGTGCGTTCATTACGCGTCTCAAAAACTTCAAGGCAAACCAAAAATCGCCTGGGGACACAGCTGCCACAGCGCTTGCATGCAACAACCTTCCCCCCAATGACTCCAACTCGGAAGCAGTGGTCTGTGATAGGTCAACTGCGTCGATCTTTTGTAGCAACTTTTGTGCTGGAGCTACTGTCTTTTCTTTGTGGTCAAAAGCAACACCTAGGAAATCATACTGTTCACCCAAATCCACACTATCAGCCTGTTTCCAGGTGATTCGGCACTTTTGGGCTACGCTGTCCAGCCGCTGTGTTTCCCGCACAACGTCTGATCGATCACCAGTGTACCTGATGTTGTCTATCCACACTTGGGTGGAGACTCCGGTGGCCGCACATGCTGATACTACGTACCCGGGATCACCTGCTGCTGAGGCGGCCAATGTATGCATCAGTTCTGGTGAGCACGTGTGTCCCATGGGCAGACGTGTGAGCTCATACCAACTTCCGGAGTCCGTTGGAAAACGGAAACACTCCCGTGAAGTGATCGGTATTTCGATCGCAAAAAATCCTGTACGGAAATCACGCATACTTCCACAATGGTCAATTGCTGCATGCAAATAGTTTGAGATATGCCCTAAAGGCACATCGGCTTTGTACCCCTCCTTTGCTGCTATTTCGTTGGCCTGCTTAGTCCAGAGAATGAACCGTTGTCTGAAACCGGTGGGTTTCTCCTCCAGTACCGTAAAGGGAACATTCTGCAACTTCCCTGGGCCTTCTGCAGGCTGGGCAACTCCGCATTTTACCAACTCTTCAGCATGACGCTCTTGAAACTTACTCTTTTGCGAAAAACTGTGTGGAACTGACTGTGGTAGCTGTGGTAGCGTCGGAAAAAATGTTTTATTCCAGACTTCGTCGAAACGAGCCTTTCTTTCGGGGAGAAGTCGATCACGCAGACGTTGTATGTGCATAGGCTCCACAGAAGTGACATGCAGTGGCGCTTTCATTTCTGATTCTGTCTGCGGAAGACGTGAGCTATGTGCACGCCGCGTTATGGTATGTGCCCGTGCTACACAAGGCAGGCGATCTCGTGAGTTTCCAGAATAAAAGCTGGTAACTCCAGGCCCTACAGGAATCGAGTAACATCCTGAGTCCGAAGGGCCCGTGCCAAGGCTATCATATCGCCTGCATAGCGGATAGTCATTGACGCTAAACCCACTTCGGCTTGGTGCTTGGCTACTCGGGAGATTAGCTCGGGCTGAATGGGTGCGCCCTGTCCGAGGAGAAAGAGCAGATAGGTGATTGCCCCGCGCTTGATACTGTGGGCGCTGTATGGAGACATTACCGGGTCTTGCCTCCAGCTCCTGGTAAGCCGATCCGTTGTCAGGTCGGTGAGCTGGGCGAACGGTGCGAGCTTCTGGTAGAGGTGTGCAATAAACTCCGTCAGCGGTCCAACAATTACAACAAGTCGAGATGCTCGGTACGGGTCGGCTCGGCTTGACTTCGGCGTGGTGAACCAGTCGATGATCACCTCGTTGCTGGAGACGAGGATGAACTGCTGTGACGTGAGGCACTGCGTTTCTCCCCATCTGCTGGCGGATTTCCATGCCACCATAGCAGCAAGGCGAACACGCGGTGTCTGTCGAGCAATCCACCGCAGGAGCGTCATACGCGGGATCGGCGGTGCCTGTGTTTCCGGGATCAGCGCTCCCTGTGCACGTAGAGCAGACGCGGCGCTCAAAAGTGCCTGGTTGTTGAACCCAAGGTGGCGAAATATTGCAGACAGTGTCTTGCTGTATGACAGCTGGCTCCCTATTGAGACCCCTGTGGCCATTACGAAGAGCACCGCCGTGTCTGCATTTAGCGGAAGAGCATGTTGCTGCGCCCATGCTGTCAATCGTTGCCAGAGATACTTCCTGGTATCTGTGGTTGACGCCGCCCACATTCCTTCGACCATGCGTTGCAGTCTTGCAGCTGCCACGATCGGTGCGGTCAACCGTTCCGGCGCGCGGCTCGTGACTCCAACCCGATTCCTCCGGGCAGACGTTGCAACGTGAGTCAGGATTGCCCTCGCAACAATTGTTTGCGGCTGGTCTACAGCACTCGACACTTGCATTGCCAAGGGCTGATTGACCGACGACGGATGCGGGGACAAGCGGAGGCAGCAACCTGTTGAACGAGCGGTTTGATGAGGCACAAGCTGGAACGAGAGGTGGTGGTGTCGGGAAGCAACTCTTGGCTGAATAATGGGCTGTCTTGTCTGGGTGCGAAACCAGCTTTTGAGAGGTCGAGATGAAGGTTGGGGAAACGAGGTAATCGGGACTTGCATAACGTACACGGGTTTTGGGGGGTAGTTGTCTACCGACTGGACGGCGAGAAGCTGAGAAGGTCCCAGTCAATGACCCTTCCCAGCATTGGCGTTTCCCTGTCTTCGCTGTGGTGGTTGCATCGAGAAACCGCGCCCACGTCCTTTCCCACGCGATGATGGTTGCTGTTTGACAGCAGCCGCAGCTTTCAGGACCGGGTGAACGTGGGGATTGTGAAGAGTAAGCTTTTCTTCAATTTGGTGGCGAGGCTTCTTGTGAACAACGTACTGATACTGTATTAGCAAGCGTTGGAAGACCTTGTTACCCAATGCTGTCATCGGAGTTGACGCCCAATTTTGCAACCACGAAGCACATACAATCCATCCTCTCACGGTGTCAAAATCTTCTTGTAAGATCTGACCCCCCGGAAGGTGTACCAACCCAGCTAACAAGCGAGATTCCAGTTGAGTAATTAACAACTCGTGGCTGTTGGCAATGGCGCTCTCCCACGCACGCACATCATGAGCATCTGCCGGGTGAGTTAACGCCAGGTTGTCAGGCTCGAGTTGCATCTGCTCCGGAAGTGCAGGAGGTAGAGGGTGCTGTTGAGGCATTTGGGAGACCCCTGCCGATGCGTCACGGTCGCCGTGTGACATTTGGGTAGCAACATATGCTTGCTCTCGGTAACGTGCTTGGGCCAGCTGTGTCTCTAGGGCTTCGATACTAGCCCGTGCCTTCTCTGTTTGGTGGATGGCATCTGCCACAATTCGGGTGTAATACCATCCTTCTGCTGGCATCGGCACAAATTCGTCTTCTCTGTTGTGTTCAACACACCCTTCAAGGTAGTTATAGGCACGGCTGCGCAGAACGTTGAGGGTGTTGTTCGGGCCGCGATTGAGGAGGCCGCCGTACTGACGAGCAGGGTGTCCTTCTTCTCCTGCGGTATACACGATTACACGTCCGATAAGCCGGGTTGCCTGATCTTTCAGATTCTCGGCACTCATGTACTGTGGCGCTGGTACACCACCCTCACCACCAGTGGCCGCCGGTGTGTTTTCCCTCGCCTCATTCCGAACAAAAACGCTTTGTGATCTGCTACGGGGTTCAGCATTTGCGTCCATCAGGAAAAGTGATTGCTCTGTGCCGCCCCCCTAAACCCAACCTGTTCGGCTGTGTTGTTCAAGTGACTTGACTTGTCTGGATTCCCCCAGTGAACTGCGAAAAAAGGTGCACTAGGTCAAGACCTGTGTTCATCAGCCTCCACTGATTCATCAGAATCTCAGATGGTTTGCTGCGGTTCTTGCAGTTTTTGGTTTTAAGAGTAGTCTTAAGATGCTTCCACAAACCATCTGCCTTCTGGGTACCTGTAATCCACTTCTTGTCCCGGTACATGGGTGAGAAGTTCCCCCCTGCAGCAGTGGGGCAACCAGGTTCAGAAGGCTCAGACACCTTGGAAAGGATTTCTGCAACACATGTCTCTGCAAGGCAGTTTTCAACAGGAGGGGTGTCATCATCTTCAACAACTTTGCACCATTCTTCCTTCCCATGGTTAACCCAAGCACAGTTCACACAGTGCTTGTGTTCCCCCCAGTAGAACGAAGCCGATGCTGGATCAAGCATTGAACGATAAGTGGCAGCACCGTCTGTAGCAATGCACAACGGGTTTTCTGGGGTTCCAATTTCCAAAACCTCCTCATCAAGGAGGGCTTTGAACTCCTCCTTTGAAATCGGGGGTGGTGGTGGCGCAACAGGGTGTCCTTTTTTGTTGGTAAAGTCCTTGTGTCCTGATGGGCTTGCTACCATGCAGGGTCAAAACCTTGTGTCTTTTTAAAACGCTCCCGCGGGGCCGATGGAGCCCTAAATTTTTTTTTGGAAAAAAAAAAAATTCTCTCACTCTGAGAAGTTTTTTTCACTGGCAGTGGGCAAAAAACCAATTTTACCCACTGTGTTTTTTTCACTAGTGAAAAAAAAAAAATTTTTTTTTCACTAGTGAAAAAAAACACCCAGTTTTTTTTTCACTAGTGAAAAAAAAACTTTTTTTCTTCACTAGTGAAAAAAAAATTTTTTTTTTCACTGGTGCCAATTTTTTTTTTCCCCCATTTTTTTGGCTGAAAGTGGTCAAGAACAGGTCAAAAGTGCAGTTGTATGCAGTTTTGGCTGCCCCGGCTAAATCATGCTGAACCACGCCCCCCCCCATCCAAACACACTACCAAACCAGCACTATCTGGTGGTGTGGCAAACCTGGCACCTGCCAGTTCAAAAAACTTCCATTGTGAGAGAAAAAAAGTCTCTCACTGGTCAAATGTGGTCGGAAATTGGGGAAAAATCCCCACTGTGCGTTCGTTTCTTGTTTTTCGGGTTTCGGGGGCCTTTCCGAGGTCCCTCGGGGGTGGAAAAGGCCTCTCGGCAGGGAAAACGGTCGCCACTCGGGACCCCTTCGGGGCCCCTCGTGGCGACCGTTTTCCCTGCCTCGAGGCCTTTTCCACCCCCTCGGGACCTCTACAAGGCCCCCTCAACCCGAAAAACAAAAACTCACTACAGTGGGTTTTCCCCAATTTCTCCCACTTTGACCAGTGAGAGCACGTATATTTTTCTGGATTTTTTTTTTTTGCCATTTTCAAAAAGACACAAGGTTTTGACCCTGCATGCTACAGTGTCATCAGGGTTGACAAGTTTTTGCACCTTCCGGGGTAGCTCACGAATTAAGAAGTAGGGGGTGCCCCTGACAACAATACCATGCAGGGTCAAAACCTTGTGTCTTTTTGAAAATGGCAAAAAAAAAATTCCGGAAAAAAAATGGGTTTTTTGAATTTTAAAAGTTTGGAACAAACTCTGCAGTAATTTTTGAGGAAGTTGAGCAAAATTTTTTTTTTCCAAAAATTTTTTTAGGGCTCCATCGGCCCTGCAGGAGCGTTTTAAAAAGACACAAGGTTCTGACCCTGCATGATACCCACAAAACGCAGGTATTCATATCTGTCTTGTCCTTCACCACTCTACCCCCAATTGAGAACTCATCAATCTCAATTATTGCCCCAGGACCTCCCAAAGGAAGGTTTGCAGCTTCCATTTGCTCAACCTCACCACCAACAATGCACTTGAATCCTGCTTCCCATTTACAGACGGTCTGGCGAGTAAACGAACAAAGTGCGTGTGTCAATGCTTTTTTGGCAACAAAAACAAACCCAAGTACCAAGCAGAAAAAGTCACCAAGAGTGACCTTGAGTGGGCCTCCTTTGTCTGATATGCCAAGAGCTGTGCTGAGAATAGCTGCTGTTGAGAACGATAGGTGACAGTGCTTGCAAAAGAAGACAGGCCAGTTGAGCTGCCGGGTGGTGTTTGCTCCTTTCCAAACCATGTTAGTCAGTTCCCTGTCACACTTGCAGGTGACAGCAGGTATGATTCCGTACTCCTGAAGTTTTTCTGCCATTGCAGCATCTCCCTGCCGGATGAGCTGCAGAACTCCAAATTTCGGCTTTGCTTCAACCCGTTTCCGGAACACACCGCTGTAGGCTTCTGTCTTCTCCTTCTTCTTCATGGCAACAGAGCTTACTTTGCGTTGCTTTGCTCTCTGCCTGTGTTTTGCAACAGGGACAGGCTCATCGTCTTCTTCTTCTTCATCGTCTTCTTCTTCTTCTTTTTTGACCCTTGACAGTGCAACACCTTCAGCCAGGGGGAGTTGCAAAGGAGGTGGACCAGCTGGGTCTGGATGCCTTCTTTTCATTCCCCTTCCATTAGCTGCTTCACCACCTGGCAGCCAGGCCAGGAACATCAGCAACCCAAAGAGGGCAAACATGTTTGTTTTGTTGCTTTTTCTCAAGTGTATTCCTGGTGGTTTCAAGATGAATAGTGGTTGGTTTTAGTGATGACAGGTATACTAGTTGGCAAAACACAGTAATTTTTGAGGAAGTTGAGCAAAATTTTTTTTTTCCAAAAAATTTTTTAGGGCTCCATCGGCCCCGCGGGAGCGTTTTAAAAAGACACAAGGTTTTGACCCTGCATGATACTTAACATTGAACCGCAAAAATCGCGGTTCAATGTTAAGTACAGGGAATCATCTCTCCTGCTATTCTAGCCGCGTCATAAACTCGAAAGGGAAGAGAAATGCGAAGCAACGGGCTGGTAAACACAATAACAAACGAAGTGGAATAACGAGAAAGCCTTGCGAACAACAAGGTCGCAGGGGGAGGGAGGGCGGGTTCTTTAAACGCTTTACGTTTCACCCACCACAACCACTACCCCTGGATCATGGTGTATGCTTGGAAAGTCACACCAGTGCGGCCATATTCGGGTCGTTGATTCCCCCGATAAATCAGCAGAATCATCTCTCCTGCTATTCTAGCCGCGTCATAAACTCGAAAGGGAAGAGAAATGCGAAGCAACGGGCTGGTAACATGCAGGGTCAAAACCTTGTGTCTTTTTGAAAATGGCCAAAAAAAAAATTTCGGAAAAAAAATGGGTTTTTCGAATTTTAAAAGTTTGGAACAAACTCTGCAGCATTTTTTGAGGAAGTTGAGCAATTTTTTTTTTTTCCAAAATTTTTTTTAGGGCTCCATCGGCCCCGCGGGAGCGTTTTAAAAAGACACAAGGTTTTGACCCTGCATGCTAAACACAATATAGACAAAACGAAGTCGGACAATAACAGCAGGGTCAAAACCTTGTGTCTTTTTGAAAATGGCAAAAAAAAAAAATTCCGGAAAAAAAAATATGGCCGTGCTTTTTTGAATTTTAAAAATTTGGAACAAACTCTGCAGTAATTTTTGAGGAAGTTGAGCAAATTTTTTTTTTTCCAACTTTTTTTTTTGGGGTCCATCGGCTCCGCAGCGAGCGTTTTAAAAAGACACAAGGTTCTGACCCTGCCATGATAACGAGAAAGCCTTGCGAAAAAACAAAGGTCGCATCCCGCCTCCACTACGCCGGTCCTGTGAGAAAGCTCCACACCGCAAGTGTAACCTTCTCCTTGTTTTCCTTTGTCATCCTCGTTGGAGGAAATCCGTGATGGCAAGTCGGCGGGATTGGATGCTGACTTTACCCCTCGAGT
>JAPJBO010002089.1:0-21521 GCA_030068145.1 Diplonema papillatum | reverse complement strand
CCCGAATTTCTCCGAAATTTCCCGATATTTTCGTCTGGACGAGGTGGATACAGGCAAAATAAAGACATGTCAACTACAGGCAAATGGGATTCCACATACAGACTTGTATTAAATACAAATTCTCCAGAATAAAATACAATAAAATACAATAAAATACAACGAATAAAATACAAGTGTATTTTATTATTGCCATCCTTGGGGGGAGGGAAGGGGGGGGGGACGTAGCGCGAACACACTAGGATCAATGTATGCCAGCCACATCACCTTCCGCTGTCCATCTTTCCTAATCCAGCCTCGGCCGAGAAAGGCCGAACAAGAGCCGAAAAGTAAGCCTGTCCTGTTTCGCAGACTGCGGTCACTTCGTTGGAGAACCCGCACTTGGCTATCCCCACCGACAGCGCCCGCTTCTTCAAACTCTCTATGCACGCTTCGCGTGCAAATAGTGAAAAACACGGTCAGAATGGAGTAAGGGAGTCGGAAGAGTATATACTGCAATTATCCCGGGCTGGCTGGTACAAAAGCCTCAGCCCTGGAAAGGCTAGGAGTAGGCGCTCGATTTGCACTAGAAGGCATTGCAAAGCTAGCGTTACATAGCAAGGAACTCCGACGCGACGTTGGCAGGGCATTGTGCCGCAAATAAGGAGCGCGCACATATCGCGCACGAGACCTAGTCCTCCTTGGAAGGAAGCCCGCGGTACTTAGAACAGAGCAATTTGTACCAAGGCCGGTTCAAATGCGACTGAATGATCCAGTTCTTGCCTAGCAATCGTATTAATCAGATAGTACCGGTTGGACGTCGAGCCGATCACTTATTAGCGGCTTCAAACCAGGCTCTGACGGGCAGTCTGAGAACAGACAGAAGACAGGCGGTGCAGTCAGACAGCATTCAGACTCAGGTTTCCTTCGCCTGGCATAGACGACCCATCCGAGTCAAACTAGAGTCCGACAGAGTCGGAAAGAGGTCCTGCAGTCAAACTCAAGTGAGGCTTGATCAGGTTTGACGCAGCGCTTGACTTTGGTCTGACTCAGCTGGAGTCAGAAGGCAGCAGACCATACTTTGGTCTGACTCAGCTGGAGTCAGAAGGCAGCAGACCATACTTTGGTCTGACTCAGCTGGAGTCAGAAGGCAGCAGACCATACTTTGGTCTGACTCAGCTGGAGTCAGAAGGCAGCAGACCATACTTTGGTCTGACTCAGCTGGAGTCAGAAGGCAGCAGACCAGAGCCCGTTACTCGGTCGGTCACTTGCTGGTGGCTGTAAGAAAGTGCGCCGGAAACAGGCGCGAGTACGACTCCCTCAGTTTCCGCATGTGCCGGTACAGCAGCGTGAACAGGTCTCTGAGGACGAACGCGCAGAGGCCGGAGTAAAACCGGGTGCTGATGGCGTACAGCCGCTGCAAAACGGCGTCCGCGCCGGGCGGCTGCGAAGGGGACGAGTACAAGGCGATGAACGCGTCGACCACTTGGCACGCCTCGAGCAGCGACACCAGCCAAGGGAGGTAAGAGTTGTAAGTGACCGACGGCTCGGTCTTCTTCGAGCTGGTGTCGGTCAGGCGGTTGCGGAACGCGCTCCACGCGCGGGCGACGTGCGCGGTTTTGCTGCCGGTGCGCTGCTCCGCTTGGTTTTCGCGCTGCATCTGCGCAGCGTCGGCGGGGAGCTCCCTCTGGACGGCCTTGTACGCCACGTCGGAGCTGGTAAGGAACTCGTCGAGATACCGGGCGACGAGGGCCGTGTTGCCCGTGTCGAGGTCTTGCAGGCCGGCCAGCAGGTCGACCACGGTTTCGCAGTACTTCGTTTTCGCTGGTATCGCCTTCACGACGAGATGCGCGCCATCCTGAGTCCACACGTCCTTCCCGACGTACACTTCGGGTGTGATGTTTGCGCCTGACTGCACGGTTTGCGACAGGATTCGCATCAGCCAGAACGGACGCCGAATACTTGCCGGAGGCGTCGGTATCTTAGCTGTTTGGCGGTGGTTGGCAGAGCTTGGGTGACTGCCTCAGCGAAAATGGCGCAATTTGTAGTTGAATTGGTCTCCCCTCCCGCCAGCCTGCCGAAATGAGCACCGGACGCAACTCCGATGTTGGGCCGCTGGTTTGGCAAAGATGGTATGACAGATGGTAGAGGAGGAGGCATCGGGCAGGTCTGAATCTGAACCAACGGCTGTTTATCGGAAACAGGCAAGCATTCGAAGCCGTGATGCGAGTGGTGTATGCTGCAAGGGGACGAAGCATGGGGCACGCTGCGCAGGTAGGGTGCACTTTCTCTTGAGGTACGGCGCGCTAGACTAGGAGAGCTGTTGTATCGTGTAGGCGGATCGAGGGTCAACTGTTGAGGGGCATTCGGCGTTGCTCGAAAGTAAAGGGTGCATACTGGTAGACGGGGTGATCCGCTCGTTGAACTGGACGATGAACTGCGGCACAACGAACTGTGTGTCATGCGATTCGGCGCACGTTAACTCCTCCCGGAGCTCGGTGACCCGCCGCGAGTAGACGCTGCTGTACTTCGTCATGACTTTCGCGTGCTCGCTGGGAACGAACGGTATGATCTCCTCCAACTGCTTCGTCGATTCGCTGTAGAGAATGAGAGCTGTCGCTCGATCACCCTCCGTGTCGGCGCAGACGGCCTGTTGCGCCAGCGTTAAAGCCTTGATAAGGCTTTGTTTAACGACATCTCGGGCATCTGACTGCGCCGCGTCACACATCGACGGGTGCAGCGAGGGACCCCACACGCACCCACCCCCTCCAACTCTCCTTTATACACACCCCAGTTTGCGCCAGGACACAGGAGGACTTCGCTGAGCGACAAGAGCCGTTTTGCAGTTTACTGAGGGAATAAGAGCAAGCGCGCATGGCTAAATGAGCACGACCACCGAGCAACTTGGGGTGGTGGTGGGTCTTCTACGACTGTACCAATCCGGTAGCACTCCTGAACTAGTCCGAACCAACAGGATCAAAGAATGTCGACCACTCCTTTCTCATTATTTTTCCCCACCCTCCATCCCCCGCGTGACTTCGTCCCAGCGGCAGACATAGCCTCATGGTCGGTGTTCTTCCCCTTCGTTTGTGACGCCAGTATCCGGCTTGGGGGTTACCGTTTGTTTTCTATGAAGACGCTCGCCAAACCACGGAAACGGGTCGAAAGACCCAGAGCTTGAGGCCAGAAGACGCTAGCTCCAACTCTCTGAAATGGCGAGCTGAGTGTCCTAAATGCCTTCTTCACAAATCCTTGGGGCGGCACGGGGTTGTGCGGATGACGGCTCGTTCCGGTCTCCGATTCGGGCTGTGATCAGAACGACGGACCTGACTCCAAAATACTCGAGGGGCTGCCTTGTGCTTACTTCGAAGGAGGCTAGAGGGGGAGAAACAATACAACTACAAAATGGGTCTTTTTTGTTGAACGCTTACGCCCGCCACTAAACCCAGATTCACCTGTGTTTCGTGTGGGCTACAGCACATTTACCTCCTTTGATCTTTTGCAGCTGGCAGCCTCCTCAAGTATTTCCTACAAAGCAGGTGCTTATACAAAAAAAGAAGGTCTTCTGGTGGAAGAGGGTGTTGGTCCTTGCTTTTTGTGGCGTGCACGTCCAAGCCGATGAAATCTCTTCAACCAGTGACGGCAACGCAAACCCAAAAGACGGGTCTGGGGCATCGCCAGGTGCACACAGTTCTGTTCCAGTGGATACCCTTCTCCTTAAAACTCTAATCACTCGAACTGGATTCAGAGACGCCAGTCAGGTGGAGAACTTTCCTGGCGGCGAATCTGACGCACACTCGTTGAAATATGAACGCAAGAAATAAGAGAGGTCGCAAGCTTTTGCGTAGTGGCAGAGTGCCGAACTGGGGGCGGAAGAGTGGCTGATGAGAGATGGAGGGAGAACGTGCTGTTCTCAACCTGAGGACGCGCGCAGCCAGTCACTGTATTGTGGACCCGAAGGAGTCCAATAACGTTGGGATAGAGGAGAATCTTCGTACAGTGTGGGCAGCTCATGCTGATGTTTGATGCTAGCACCAGGTCTTTTGCAAGGGTGTCGTTAGAACCTTGGCTAAAAAGCTGACGGGACGTGCACGCACGAGCGCGCCATTTTCAGACTTCGGCTGAATACCGAATGGACCTGCATCCAGCCAAACGTTCGCCTCGGTGCCGGAAAAGCCGGGTGACAAATCTGGATGTCGGACTTTGGTGGCGAATACCACCACGTCAACCCTTTGCTCGCGGACGGAAGGCCCAGTTCATTGCGTGCCACCAATCACGTATCCGTGAGACGAAGCGGGGCATTGTGTTGTGCCGTGTTCGCTGTTCGCAGGACTCGCTCAAGTACCGAAAGTCGCACCCCCAATAGAACAAAACTCCGCGCAACATCACTTGGGGGGTGACGTCACCCTGGACGTTCCTGACGTACTGCTAGCCCCTGCTAACACAACCATCCACAGCTACCAAGGCAAGGAGGTTCGCTCGCCCCGTTCTGCGTCCGAGAACCGCTCCACCTGGCGGCCAGCGACCGACACTGCACACGCGACGGCGACCTCCGAGGGCACGCGCACTCTCGTTCGAAGAGAGCTTCGCACTCCTCTGCCCGCGACAGCTGGGCCACGGCGGAAGCAAAGGCCGCCAGGAACACCTCGAGCGCCTCGTTCTCGACGAGCTGCGGCAGCTTCTAACAATAGAGGCCACCGCGGCGTGCCTGACGAATTTGAACCAGGAAATCCATGAATGAGCACATGGTAACCGTTCGAGTCACTTTATTTCGGTGGCGAAAGTCACACCCTGAGCGGTTAATGGAGCTCCGCGCAACATCACTTGGGGAGGTGGCGTCACTCACCTAGACGTTCCTTACGTACTGCTGCCCCCTGTTAACACAACCAACCGCGGCTACCAAGAAAAGGAGACTCGTTCGTCCCGTTCTGCGTCCGAGAACTGTTCCACCATGGCGGCCAGCGACCGGCACTGCACACGCGACGGCGCCCTCCGAGGGCGCGCGCACTCTCGCTCGAAGAGAGCTTCGCACTCCTCTTCCCGCGACAGCTGGGCCACGGCGGCAGCGAAGGCCTCCGGGAACACCTCGAGCGCCTCGTTTTCGACGTGCTGCGGCAGCTTTTCGGCGAGGCCGGCGGAGGCCATCTGCCAATACGCCTGCAGCGCGAAGTGCAGCCGCAAGCCGGCTGCGCCGGCATCCTTTGCGCCGGAGCCGTGCGCGATGCTGACGTGGGCGATGCTGACGTGGGCGTCCGCGGTGCGCAGGCACTCGGCGACCATCAGCCGGCAGGGCGAAAACGGGTCGTTTTCGACCGACAGGCACCGTAGTGCTACGTCCGCGACGCCTTGGCCGACGGCTTCAATCTGAGACGACACTAGGTGGTCGACTGCGCGGTTGAGAACCGGGAAGGCGTAGAGGCTGCCGTGCACCCCTTGCTCCGCCGCTGAGGTCACGGATTCTGTCACAAACCGACGGATGACGCTGGTTACGTCATGCACGAGGGATTCGACGAGGGGCCGGACCTTCGACGCGACGAACTCATGCGCGAGTTCCGACAGTGCAACCTCAGGCGCCGCCGGTGATGGGAGCTCGCTGCCGATAGGGTCCGACACGATGATGTGGCTGACATCGCCTCGCACGCGGAGCTCCCGGCGCGGTTCGTCCAGCAACGCGACCGTCACGTTGTCGCCGTCTTCGAACAAAACCCCGGCGCGCAGCCACAGCCCGCGGTCAAACACGTGCACCAGCTGGGCCCCGTCGACTGGAGGCGGCAGAGCGGAGGTCTGCGAGCCCGGCCCCAGGCCCACCGCGCCTGCCCCCTTTTCAGAGCAGTCCGGCGAGACCTGCATCCGCGGCTGGGCCTCCTCCCCCGACGCACCGCCGAGGGCCCCCCCGGGCCGCAGGCGTCCCGCCTTGTCGGCGAACTGGCGCAGCAGCTCGGCTAAAGGCGCCGCGTGCGGCGGTGGGTCCGGGCCCCGGCTGCGCATCCCTTCGGCGACGGCGGTGATCCGTTCGAATACGGGTGCGAACCCGGGCAGCGGCAGGCCTCCGGTTCCGGGAGGGGCGCCACGTTGCAACCCAGTGGTGGAGGGTTCCACTGGCGTCGGCAGGTCTTTGGCACCTTGGTGCTCTCCGGGGTCTCTTGGCGTGTCATCCGCAACTGCGGCGATCCGTTTGGAGCCGGGTGCAGACCCGGAGTGCGGCAGGCCTCCTGTTCCGGGAACGGCGGTTATGTCTTGCTTCTCATCGAGCTCACTTTGCACGCCGTCGGTCCCAGCGGTGACGTGTGTAACTGTCGTCGGCAGGTATTGGGCACCTTGGTTTGCATCGGGGTCTCTTTGCGCCTGGTCGGCACCGCCTTCGATCCATTTGGATTCGGGTGCGGAGCCAGGAGCAGTTGTGTCTTGACTCTCGTCAGGCCCACTTTGCATTGGGCCTTCGGCGCCTTGGTTCCCACCGCAAAACCTCTGCGCCCCGCCCCAGATGCCTTCGCCGGGTGGTCGTACGCTTGCGTGCGTGGTGCCTTCGGCGCTGCGGCTCTCCTGCACTGCAAGCAGTCTGCGCAGCTCGTCGCCCACAGGCGCGCGCAGTGCGCGCGCCACCCGCAGCGCGAGGCTATAGCGGAGGCGGCCGGCGCCGACGCCTGTCCTTTGGAGGACCGCCGCCGGGATGCGGGAAGAGATCGCGGCCTTCACCGCCGGCTCGCCGAAAAAATGAAACTCGTCGTCGAAGCCGACGCGCGGCGACCTGCCGCACGCACGGTCCGCCGGCGACCGGCACTTCGTCAGGAACAGCGGGCAGCCCGTCTCCAAAGCTTCCTTCGAGTGCTGCGAGAGGCCTTCGGCGCTGCTTGAATACAAGAGCTCCGACTTGTTGGCCACCAGCACGGTGCGGGACCGGCCGGGGTCTGCGCGGTTGCACAGGCGGGCAGCCAGGTCGCCGGAGTCCCCGCACATCTTGACGCAGAGGAGAATGCTGTGCTTCTTCAGCAGGTACTCATCCACGAAGTGTTCGCAGAGGCTGCCGTGCTCGGCTATCTTGTTCGCGCCGGGGAGATCAACGAGAATCATTGCGTCGCGTTTTGGTGATCGGATTGTAACGTCGACGCGGTCGATTGCTAAGCTTGATGCCAAGTTGTGCGCGGCGCTGGCAATGAGACTGTGAGCATCCCGGATGGCTGCCGTTAATTCGGTGTCTGACGAGCATTGGATCATGTACGGTGGCTGGCCTTCGCTCTCCCAGTGGACCTCGACCGTGCGCGAGGTGCCTTCGGCTTCTCCGTTGTACTCTGTGCGGATGACTGTCGGGCACATTGAACTCTCCCCATCTTGACACACGGGCAGCTCCACGTCGCCAATGACGCTGAGAACCGATGACTTGCCGCACCCTGCCTCCCCGACCGCCACAACCGCCGGGACCTCCAGGTCTAGATCCTCGATCAGCTGAGCGACCAACGTGCGGCACTCGCCTACGTCTAAAGGGCTCTCCTCGGCGAGCGGTCGCATGCCGTAGTTCGCTACAGAAAAATGTTCTCGGATTTCTTTGCAGGAAGGAGGTGCACCTGGCGAATTGCCACGATAGACGAGAGCAAGAAGACGCGAAAGCAAGTACGCGTGTGTTCGAGGGCAGCTAGTTGTCACGTCTGCCGCGCTGGCCTGTGTCGCCGTGCCGTGCAGGAAAAGCTTCGCGTCAGCCGGTATGCGACTTGCGGAACGGCATCTCGCCACGTTCCCTGCTGGCGTTCTGTTCTGCGGGTAATGGCCCACCTTCTTTCAGTTTAGCTTTCGGTCCTCTTTGCCGTCACCCATTTATTTTCCGCAAGTCTGCCTCGGTGGTGGCGGCCTCTGGACTGGCCGGCCGGGGACTTGAAGTGAGCGGCGCAAGGGGGGCACGCGAAAAGGAAGAGAAACTGCAAGTGGCGAACTGCAAGGGGGGGAGGGAGTGGCGGGCAACGCCCGTGCATCAAATGAGCAACAGGGTCGTTGTCTTCTTAAGAAAACGTGGAATGAGCGATGGAGGCGAACTAGACCGCCTGGCAACAAGAGGTTTCAATCACAGCGTCGATGTGGTGCTCCATAGTTTTGACAGGTATCCCCCCCCCGGCGCAAACACAAAAAAGACAGACGCTTCGTTTTGTTCGTGCGTGCCGGTTGATCGGTTTCCCACTTGTTTATCCTGTGTCAATATCAAGTATTCTGATCAACTGCCAAAACACGCTGTCTACGCCTTTTTGAGCCTGCACGATGTCATGTTAGTACCAAGGAAATTACTCGGCGCGGCAAAATCACAGGAACCAATGTTGTCCCTGTGTCTTGAGCCCGAACGTATTTAGGTGAAGCACTGGAATATATCCAGAAAATAAAGTCATCTGTGAGAACAAAAACAGTCTCAGGTGAAGCAGCTAGCTAGGTGAAGCCTGTGTCACCCGAACTTCGACGGCAAAAATAATTAGGGCGTTCACCATCTTGAGCTTCATGTCCCAAGACAACGTTGACCTGGACCTCTAAACAATTCCTGCCGCGTGGGAGCTAAAACGCATCGTGTGCCCGCCAGCCTCCCATAGCGGTCGCGCTGCTGCATACACCGCTGGTCTTTCTCCCTTCTCAGACGAGCTACGAGGTGAGCACAATACGGGACAGAACGGGTGTTTCCAACCGGGCGATTCGGTCGGCACCGCGTCTGTGGGGACGGTGTGTCAAAGCGAGCGCCGGAAGTGCGGGCGAAGCAGACACAACGGTGGCAGGAGCTGGCGCAAAAGTGCCTGGGGCAGATGTATCCATGTCTTGAGCAATCGCGTCAGGTCGGACGGTGTCTGGATCAAGCGGCAGTGGCTTTCCTGCTGTACAGGCACATTGTTTTGCCTCCGCGACGCTTGCCTGGGTTTCGTTCGCATCAGCGAGCGCCGGAAGTGCGGACGAAGCAGACACAACGGTGGCAGGAGCTGGCGCTAAAGTGCCTGGGCAGATGTATCCATGTTTTGACCAATCGCGTCAGGTCGGACGGTGTCTGGATCAAGCGGCAGTGGCTTTCCTGCAGTGCAGGCACATTGTTTCGCCTGCGCCACGCTTGCCTGGGTTTCGTTCGTCTCATCCACAGAGAGCGCCGGAAGTGCGAGCGAAGCAGACACAACGGTGGCAGGAGCTGGCGCAAAAGTGTCTGATGTATCCATGTATCCATGCCTTGACTAATCGTGTCAGTTCGGACGGTGTCTGGATCAAGCGGCAAGGGCGCTGGCTTTCCTGCGGTGCAGGCACGTTGGTTCGGCTCCGCGACGCTTGCCTGGGTTTCGTTCGCATCAGCGAGCGCCGGAAGTGCGGACGAAGCAGACACAACGGTGGCAGGAGCTGGCGCTAAAGTGCCTGGGGCAGATGTATCCGTGTTTTGACCAATCGCGTCAGGTCGGACGGTGTCTGGATCAAGCGGCACGGGCGCTGGTTTTCCTGCTGTGCAGGCACGTTGGTTCGCCTCCGTGACGCTTGCCTAGGTTTCGTTCGTCTCATCCACAGCGAGCGCCGGAAGTGCGGGCGAAGCAGACACAACGGTGGCAGGAGCTGGCGCAAACGTGTCTGGGGCAGATGTATCCATGTCTTGACCAATCGCGTCAGGTCGGACGGTGTCTGGATCAAGCGGCAGTGGCTTTCCTGCTGTGCAGGCACATTGTTTCGCCTCCGCGACGCTTGCCTGGGTTTCGTTCGTCTCATCCACAGAGAGCGCCGGAAGTGCGAGCGAAGCAGACACAACGGTGGCAGGAGCTGGCGCAAAAGTGTCTGATGTATCCATGTATCCATGCCTTGACTAATCGTGTCAGTTAGGACGGTGTCTGGATCAAGCGGCAAGGGCGCTGGCTTTCCTGCTGTGCAGGCACGTTGGTTCGGCTCCGCGACGCTTGCCTGGGTTTCGTTCGTCTTATCCACCAAGCATTGCGGCAAGTGGAGAAATGCGGGGATGCTTATTCCTATCACTGTCATCATACTCCGCGCAAAGTGAGGACATGCTTCGTGTTGTTTCATCTTTCTCGTGATGCTCATTCGGCGGATGTAAGTGAGGACGCCAAGTAGGTGGGGCAGCTAATCCTGACACGGCATTCACCTCCCCGCCGTTGCTGAAAGAACAAACGGTCCAGCCTCTCCAGCCTTGTACTGGGTGAGTTTGAGTGAGCACGCTGCCATCCGACACTTTTTCATAGATACAAGCAAGCTTGTTACCGTAAAAAAGACACCGTCACACACGAACCTTGACGTCAGCTCTTGAAACAGTGTCTTCATGACTGCGGGCTTGATCAAGTCTGCATTACCACCGGCACTGTTCGCAGGTGGCCAGGATCGGCCTCTTCGCACGTCCGAATGACCCGTTCGCAGTCCAATGGAGGGAGCAAACACAGGAGGGTGCAGCGATCGTCTCCCAAGCACATCTTTACGAGATGCCCCGCTCGATTGCTGCATGTGTCTGGCAGGTCGATGACCGTCGCGCTGTCGTGTTCCGGGGATCTTGCGTAGACCTCCACCACGTCCATCACAGCTTCTGCACCCACGTTGTGCGGCTGGCTCATGGCGTAGCTCTGCGCCTCAGAGATTGCCGCCGTAAATTGATCAACGGTATGGACCTTGACCTCGTTCGACGTGCACTCCCCGCACGCCGAGCGGATGCGAACTGAACCCGAAAACTCTGCCGTCTCGCTTTCGTGCTCTGTCTCCACTACACCACTACACAGGACAACACGTCGGGGCTCTCGGCAAGCTGACGTTGCTGATATGGGAGGCCAGAGAGGTCTTGCCGCACGAGGCTCCGCCTACCAGTACCAGATTCGGCGGGTCGACTTTAATCTCCATTGGTCCAACGCTGGGTAGTGGCGAGCCCAGTCGACGTTTCGCGCGGGGAGCTTCGGGGCTTGTCCGCTTCATCAGGGGCTCTTGACAGGATACTCCTGGTGTCGTGTCAGGTTCGTGGTCATTTGGCTTCGTCAATACCAACAAAATCCCCTTTTGATGCCGCTAAGGCTCATCAAAGACCAGCCGCAGTTCAACGCTGCGGGGAGGCAGGCTTCGGCAATTTGACTCGGCGAAACTCCACCCGAAGTGTGTCACACTTTCCTGCACCGTGTTTGCACGTGCTTTAAACATTTACGGGATTTTTTGGGGCACTCAGTCGTAGTCATATTTGTAGGCCGACCACATCCCAAGAACGAGAGCACGGGTATTAACAGGATACGGCACGAGTTCATCAACACTGGCGCTGCGCATAAGAACACCCGGAGACTTCGATACTCGGGAGCTACAAGCTGACGTCTAGGAAAAGGCAGAGCAAGCGGAAGAGAGTCCGAACGTGCGCGTCGCGCGCAAGCCGAAGAGCGGGAGGGGTGAAACACCGGCTTCCTGGCCCCAGTTCACCATTCGACGGGTGAAAAACGAGTCGCACAGGCACCATACACTACAGGCCATTACCGGCAACACGTACCACAGCTGAGCTAGACGGCCGTACGGTCGCCGTTGGTGGGAAGGGCCTGTGACGCTCTCCTGGGTGCAATCGAAGGCACACTGATTGAATACCGGCACTTCGTGTCAAGTTGACATTGACTCGAGAGGGACGCGCACGTTGTTCCTTTGCAGGACTTGCCTGCGAGCAGCTCTGTGACTGCTTGCTATCGATGCTGTATCCAAATGAACCGTAGCCCTAAGCGAGCAGTTTGTTTGTGGCCCTTTGCAGTTTTAGAGTTAAAGTTCGGTCGTTTTGTTGGAGCCATACGAAGCGCTGTGTCACGAAAGCGAGACGACAAGCCCGAGTGCACAACAATTCGCAACGAAAAGTAGCCAAGCCTTTCCAGCTCTCCAGTATTCTGAATCGTCAGGTCAACCAGCTGCCACGCTACAAGAGTCGCCATTGATTGCCAGCGGACAAGCAACGGGTGAGCAGTGGCAGCGGTCTTCCCTTCAGATGATCACCGTGTGCACCAATCGTCCGTCGTTCCTCTGGTTCAACGAGAGGAGCCAGACATGGTATCAGTAGCAATGCTTTGCGTGAGCTTCTCTTTCTTGCTTACCACGCGTACCGATCGTCGGTCCTCTTAGGAAACACCGCCGGGAAGCCGGGTGAATGCAAACCGAAGTAGGATGTCTCGAGGTCATGCTGTGTCAGCGATGTGGTCCTTCAGGTCTCTCGACAGCACGTCGCGATACGTCGCCAGCGCTTTGCTGCCGGCCGTGCGCAGTTCGCCGGGGAAGGCGGCGAGCTTCCCTTCCTGCGCCGCCGGGATGGTGACGATGACCAGCGGCTTGCGCGGCGTGCCATCCGGCATCGACGTGACGAGCGCCGCTCGGTACCCTTTTTTGTCCAGCAGCGTCGCGACCGCGTACAAGACGTCGGTGATCTCTCCGGACACCTCGTACACGATCGCCATCTCCTTCTTCCCCTCCTCGAACTCAAACGCGGGCTCGTTGCCTGCATGCTTCATCAACACGAACCGGTCGTGTTCCGATGTCGCGACCTCACCCAAGTGCCCCGTCACCGAGTCCAATAAAGCACTCTTCAACCGCTCCAAGAAGGCGGCTGTTTTGTCGCTTGGGACGAAGACCAGCAGCCAGATGTCTTCCATCACCTTCAGGTCCTGTAAGGCTTCCTCGAACCGGATGTTTTTCGGACGACCTGTCCGCTGGTCTCTGGTGAAGAGCCCCGGGTGTGCACCCCAGGCCTTGAAGTTGTTGGCTGCCGCCGGCAGCAGGTGCGGGCTAATGGGGGATCGGAGCTCGTAGACCTGGTATTCCTTGCCTTTGGACACCTTGCGCGGGAGCTCCTTTACCTGGTACAGCTTCCCGATGGTGACCACTTCCGTGGCACACGGCTGCGAGGCGCCCACTTCCTTCTTGAAGCCGCTGAGCTTGGACGCGGGCTGCGGCGATGCGGCCGCTCTTTCGGCAGGCGTCGGGACGGAGGACTCGGTTTTCACCTCAGACACCTTCAGCGCCACCACGGGCCGGCCTGCGGTCACGCGCCCGGCGCCCGCCTGCGCCGCGGCATCCTGCGCGGCGGCGGCACCGCCCCAGCGGCCAAACCCGCTGAACAGGTTCTTCATCGTTCGTTGCCGACACCGACGTGTGTCAAATAGAGGAAACGAGCACTCACCCCCGCCTTGTGGTTCATAGTATTATAGCAGTGTAGTAGTATACAGGCATATGCCCAAAGTCTTATTGTTCTCACGAAGCCGACCTGCATCGGCTCTGCTGCTTAAACGCGGGGGGAAAACAAGTGGGAGGCCGCAACAATGAAACACCGCTATTATTCTTGGTGTCGCGTTACGCATCCAATGATGGGAAGACGGCAGCTGCTCCCTTGTGGGGTTGGGTTGGGGTCTTCGGATCCGTAGCTTTCCCGTTTCCAACGACAAACGGGCTTCGGCTCGCGAATCCCTCGTTGGGGACACCAGTCAGAGACTCGGCTTGCCGCGTTGCTGCTTTTTCTGCAGCTGTCGACCTAGGTGGCTAAGCTTGATCTTGATGACGATGAGTCGGAATTGTCATGTTCAAAGTCCTCTCTATTTCTTTTTTGGATGCCCCTCACACGGTACGAAGAGGGGCATGAAAAGAAATAACTTTGGAGAGTACGGATAATGATAGAACAGTGGTTTCGGGAATCTCAGGGCCGTCCACGTGATAAAGCCGTTGCGCACTGGGAACTTTTAAGTACATGGACCACATGGATCAGCATGCACATGATAAAGCCGTTAAACAGCGTTCCGGCTTGTTCCGTAACACCTTTGACATGCAGTTGGTTATTATGAATTAACTACTGTGTAGAAAGAGTTGTGTTGGCACTCTTTCTGCTACGTTCCCTCTTAGCTTGCCGGGACAGTGAAAACTGGATATGCTACCGTTTCAGGTTTGGGTTTGGGGGCATTGTCTCGTATGCCAACCTAGAACGCAGGAGCAGTCAGTTCTGGCTGAAGTGGAGACAGGAGTTTCGATGACGAGCTCTGCGGTGCTGCAGGGCCACACGTCACGGTACCAACTCTCTCTCCTAAAAGGGGGGCACCGCGCTTTACAAGGACGGCAGAGGAGATGTGTGTGCGTGTAGATCTCAGTTGTGGGTAATCCCTGCGCGGAATATAGCCCGTGGTGTGTGTGCGTGTGCGTGTACGTGTGGTGTCGAACTACGAGGACATATACGACGGTGCAATCTCTGTTGCCTCCCCGACTTAGTCTCTGCGTGCAAGGGCACTTCTCATTCAGCGAGCTGGGTTACAGGGGCCGGTAGGAAAGGAACCCATGTTGCGCCTTGCTGTCGTGGGGATGCTACTTTTTACGCAGCCAATTTATTCTGCCCGTGGAAGCTACCACGTGCGAAAATGCCGAAGTGTGAAACGACCATGTGCAACAGCTTCAAGATTCCACACGCTAGTCTCGTTCTCGTGCCTTTCAACAACCAAGGCTTCTCGCGGATTCTTGCTTTCAAACATCAACCCCGTGACACCTATTTTTTTTGCCGTTTCTGCCCAACGCGACCTTATCGAAGAGAAAAGTCAAGAGGGGTCCGAATGTCGGAGAACTAAGAATGAAGACGACGGTACACGCGGGAACGAAGGGAGAAAAAAGAGAAAGAGAAAGAAAAGAGGAAAAACAGAGACAGAAACGTAGGTGAAGGCGGAAGCGAGAAAAACTTGCCCGCGGTTGGGCTTTCTTCTTTCTGACTTCGTTGGTTCATTTTTTTATGGCTGGACACCACCGCCGTCTCCTCCCGCGTTCTCTGTGTTGAAGCATGTATGCAAGCGAGACCCACCCACTCAGAAGAACTGCGCAGCGCTGTCTAGCCTGGTGCAGACCAACAACATTATCATTGATCTGGAATACCGGGCCTTCCCTCTCTTTGGCAGACTAGTTTGTCCTGAGCAGGACGTTTTGTCTGCGTGTATGTGCTATCACCTGCATGGTAATTTCCACAGTACGCTGCCAACCGTCACTTGTTGATAATGACAACCGCGGTTGTTACCATGAAAAACTCCTTCTGTCCCTGGGTCTTCGGATCTGCACCTTGTCTGTTACCTTCGGCTCGCAATTTCTCAAGCGTTTTTTTGTGGTTCTCGTTTAAGACACCAGTCAGGCAGGGAGTTTGGCCCGAAGGCCGCGTAGGGCACAAGGGTAAAACCTTGCTCGATACACAATCTTCAGTGCCAATCCTCGATGTGAAGGCATAGCCTAACAATCTTGGTCTCTGTATGTTCAAGGTACAAGAACGAGCAGGTGTGATGTCGTCAGGTAGAAAACAGTGTGGAAACACGTGCTAATGCCCACATTCCACGAACCCGGGAGAGGAGGTGGGTGCTTCAGCATTGAGTTAAGTGAGGGACGGTGACAATGAAGTCGGGGAAAGGCTAACAATAGACCTGGTCACGACGACAGGTCAGCAGACGGAGATACATGTATCAATGCACAGTGCACGTTCATGTGCTACTGGAAAACAGAAAATATACAACCGCCTGTCTGCGCCACCATTTGCGAAGACAGAGAAGGGGAATACTACTAGGCGGCGCCCGCTATGGGGAGAACCCTACATTCAACAGCCGTTTTTCGAGCACGCTTGCACGAGCTGGGCTGGTGCTTGGAAATCGGGGTGAATCCGGAATCGGGACGGACTAGTCAGCTTGACACGATCCTCAGCACCAGTCCTCGGTGTGTGAAAGCGTGGTCGAAAGACCCTCTGCCTGCGGCTTCATCTCGTGAGCGTCTGGCTCTTTCAGGGCGATCGTCTTCTTCTAGAAACAGAATGTCGACAAGGTATGCATCCCTTCTTGCACCCAAGGAAAAGGGCCCGACGCGTGCACCGCGATTCCGCCCGTTTGTTTCCAAAACATGGGGGCGGTGACGGTAACGGAAACGGAAGCGTCTCCTTAGCTCTGTACTGTTACACACAAGCGTCTCCTCAGCTCTGTACTGTTACACACAAGCGTCTCCTTAGCTCTGTACTGTTACACCACGTGTGCACAAGCGTCTCCTTAGCTCTGTACTGGTACACTACGTGTGCACAAGCGTCTCCTTAGCTCTGTACTGGTACACTACGTGTGCACAAGCGTCTCCTTAGGTCCGCCCTTCCAGGTGTGGACCACCCTGCAGCAGCCGTTTTATTTTCACGGAACCGCCGGCTCCTTGAAAGTATGGGAACGGGAAACAATCTCCGTTTACTTGCCACTCAAAGCCCAGCCTCTGTGCACCTGATCTTCGCCTCTCCTTCTTTCTCAGACGGTGACGATCCTTTTACTCCAGCGAGCGGATCCTTCTGTTCTTTAGCTTGGGGTGTTATTTATTGTGCGGTCGGTTCTACATGGGGGGGAGGGGAAAGGATTTGGTCGAAGGGGGGGAGAAAGGCAGAAAATGGGAACAAAATGAAGCACCTGTGTGTGCTTGGGGGGGGCAGGCGATGAGGTCTCGCCGGGGATGGGGGGGTGCTCGGACCCAGGTACATTCCTCAAGAGAAACAACCACGCAGGCCTCGTGGCGTTGCGGCTCGGCTCGAGAAAGTGAAGCCCCGAAGTATAGTACAATAGCTGTGGCAAACAGGAACCCCATGCGCCACCATACCACCACTCTCTTGCACCGTTAACCGCAATAGGTCTCCCAGGCTAAAAGCCTCTGGCCGACAGAACAATGTATGTAAGGGAAGTCGGCAAACTGGATCCGTAACTTCGGGAAAAGGATTGGCTCTGAGGACACATGCGGGATTGTCAGTGCGGGTTTAGGTCTGGGCTCAGATTGAAGGTGCGAGTGGCGCTCTCGGGTGCTACCCTGCCGAATGCACAGCCAGGCTTGCGGGCTCGTTAACCCTGGGGACACAGGCTTACGTCTCACAGGGCAGTACCGAGCTACTACTAACGCTTTCCAGGCGAAGACACGCCAAACAGGACCAGAGTGTTTCCTGCTGTGGATAGATGCGTTGCGAAACCTTTCCGAGGAGCCACAGGTCCCTCGTTTGAAAGTCGTAAAACTCTAATCTTCTTGGGTTTGGCCCAGGCCTCGGAAAGCTTTCTGTGCCCTCTCCCCCATCCGTCCGTAAGGGTCAACAATCCACCCTCGGGTTGCCAGCGCGGCAACGCCAGCTCGAGTCTGGTGCGGAAGATTGTTAGGGGCAGCGAAGTAGAAAAGTGAGGTCAAGAAATCGTAACATCTAGTGGGGGGCCGAGGGGGGAGGGGGTTGCAAGAACGCGCTTGGAATGCTCAACACCGCACTGGTACCATCTACACCGTGTTTCGGCACTTGAAGCCACAAACTCGTAAGGCGAACCAGCACAGAACCCGAGTGTCTGCTGTCTGCAGCAGGACAGCACAGCGGTGTGAGCCTGGTTTGGCGGCTGTCCGTGACGAGAGCAAAGGAAAATCTGTCTCGGGAGAAGGCCCCTACAGCCATGGCGGTACGAGGTGGAGGGGAACACAGTGACCGAGCCCCTGGTAGACTGCTGATAGAGCTGTGACAGACAGCAGCAGGCAATTCGATGCAGTTCCAGGAAATAGGGAGGGACCGGCTCAGGAACGTACTCAGGATGGTATGCGTCCTACATGCACTGTGTGTAGGTCCTTTGGCATCGGCGCGGGACTTGAGTGGCGGACACTGCGGACAGAACGTCCTGTGCGGGCTGGAGGTTCGGGTCGGGGGAAGTGCGGCGAAGTTGAAAGAAAAAGAGGCTACAAAAGGGGGACGCGGCAGTGCTGCTCTCGCGCGAGCAAGAGGGCACCAAAACGCGTGCCAAACGCGCAACACATTGCCGGAGGCGGGCTCTCGTTGGAATGTGCTCTCTAACGCAAACGGAGGGTTTCCCGTATCCCGAACAATACACGCACGCCCTCACCCTCCAGAAGCCTACTCCGCCACGCCCTGTCGGTTACGGAAAGCACCCCCGGGACACGAAAATGTGTCGGAAGAGTGACCAGCTGTCTGTCAAAAGAAGTCGAGGTGCAAAGCTGGGCGGCACAGGCACAACGTGGCAGCATGGCACTTCGCTGGACGACAGGTGAAACGCGAAGAGCGGGACACCTCCAGCAACGAAGCACTTGCATGCATCAACTGGAGACAACATCCCCTCCCCTGCCACCAAGGAGTTTGCCAACACGGCCCGTCGATAAAAACACAGGAAGTGTAACACCTCCCTGATCGACCACGCAGCACACAAAGCACGTCCCTTGCACAGTGTGTCCAAGAGTGCTAACGTCCTGTGTACGAAAGCACAGACCGCCACCTGATAGTTGAGCTTGGTAGGCTGCGGGTGAGTTGGTGAGTTGGCGGTGGATTTGTGAGACGCCTGTCGTTTACTTGTTGACAACTTATTTTATTTTTTTCTTTTGCGGGGGAGGGGTCTGTAAGATAAAAGGGGAGGAGGGGGGAAATAAGTTAACACTGGGAAGAGAGGATGGGACAAACGGGCAGCGGCCTTGGACCGGTGCTCTCGGCTCACCTTTCAGCTACGGTTGCGGCACGGTGGCTAGCGCCCGGCATTGTGCAGTGTCTGTCGCAGCCGTTGGATGATAGCGACCAGGCATTCAACCGTAACTCCGGGGTAGGTGGACTATTGGTGGGGTCATTGTGGTGGGCGTAGTACCCGTGACAGCAAGACTGGTATCTGAACAGAGGTGTTCTGTGCCGTTAGCTCGCTCCGGTCGCGTGTTTCTATCCAACGCTTACGTGTACACAGTCTCCACGTTTAGGTAGCCCCCAGCGATGGCAAGGGACGGGGATTCTCAGTAGTTTGAAGAAGCACTCTGCACGTGGGGTTTACATCCCTGCCTGTGACGGGGGGCAGCGAATAGGCCCTAGGCATAGTGGTCAAACGATTCGCACGCGATAATAATCATCGCAATGTCGCACAACATTATCGCATATAATCGGCGTGCGATAATATGCGATAGTCCATAGAACTGTATTTGCCCAGGTTTTTAAGCGTGCGACAATGCGAATGAAAATGCGATAATGGGCGCCAAAATCCCACATGCGATAATATGCGATAATGCGAATCGTTTGACCACTATGCCTAGGGGGGCAACGGAACCGGATGCCCGGAAGAAATGGACCGATCTGCGGTGAGTCATCATCAAAGCTGGTCTGTGCAACCAACCAGTCACGAAGGCTCCCCGCCGCACAACCCGGCCGCCTCGACGCAAGAGCGTGAGCGGGTGCGTGAGGGAAAGAGAAGTCCTGTGCCGCCAGTATGTGTGTTAGCCGCGTGATATTATTCTAAGACTTCTTGAGAGTCTGGCGCGACCAACCGTACGCGAACGAACGCCAACCCTTCGACATTTCCTTTGGTTTTCGCGTCCTGGTCGCTTAACAAACAACAACATCTTTCTGAGGGCGGAGCTGGTAAACCGATGTGATTCCATGCTCGCCCTCGAGGGGGAAGGCGCAAGATAGGGCTTGCGCTTTCGAAGCCAATTCGATCCCCCTGAGTCAATATCATAGATGAGGGGACACCCTCGGGCGGGAGGGACACCGTTTGGTGTTCTCACATCGTGCAACCGCCCGACGCACAGCAAAAGTCTGCTCTGGGTTTCCAGGCAACTGGATTAGCAGGTATTTTTTGCCGCTCACGGGGTTTTGAAGCCGCAAATACTCATAGTATCCTGACTGTTCTGGACGGTTCTAGGCTACTTTTCTACAAAGGTGAATATCGTGATCAACTACCTGCTTATTTTTTGAAACCAGAGGAATGGACTTCGGCGGATATTCAACGGAGTGGTCCCGGCAATTCGACGCTTGACGAAATTCGTTAGTCGTCGGAGACGAATATCGAAAGAGCCAATGGACGAACGCCAAAAAGAGGGGCCCATCGAAAGTTGAAAAGGTGTCGGTCTCGCCCCGGTGAGCGCCTCATCTATGTAATATACACAAAGAAAAATGGGAAAAATGGATACTGGGGGAGGTTGATCTCCCTCTTTTTTCCCCGCCGGCCTGACTTTTTGCCCCGCATTCAGAGCGGTGTGCTCCGTTTGAAACGGAGAAGCTTCTGCTTTGCGCGTAGCGAGTGCGGGCGTCAAGAAAATCTCTCTCGCATGCACACGCGAGAAAGGGTTTGGCCGACACACCCTTCTTGATAAGAGAAGCAGTTCTAGACTAGGGGAGTTCCTTCCGCCAACCCGGATCGAGGATGTATGGACTTCTGCAATCGAGGAGCCCAGGCAGGAGAGCACTGGCTGCGAGCTGTTTGCGCGTGCAGAAGCGGCTCGTTTGGCGCCGGGCCTCCTCTTCACCGCCTGAGGATCGCCCGCTGCTGATAGCTGCTGTTAGAGACGTAGCTCATGCTGGTGTTGGTGGTGTTGTTGATGTTGTTGTTGTTGTTCGCTGTGGTGTCCCTGTCGTACGAGGCGTCGTCGTCGGGTGAAGGCGAGCTGGACGGGAGGGGTAGAGGTGCTGGGGTGCGGATGAGGCGCGTCAAGGTGGGATGAAGAGATGCTGAAGAAGACTGGGACTGCCGTTGGGATTGAAGAAGCTTCTTTTGCTGTGGATGTTGTAGATGTGTAAGGGTGTGCGTGGATGTTATAGATGTGTAAGGGTGTGCGTGGATGCTGTGGATGTGTAAGGGTGTGCGTGGATGGTGTAGATGTGTAAGAGTATGCGTGGATGGTGTAGATGTGGAAGGGTGTGCGTGGATGGTGTAGATGTGTAAGCGTGGATGCTGCGGAACCGTTTTAACGTGGTGCCTCCCTTCACGAAAGTACGACCATGCTCATATATGGCTAGGTGAAGCAGGAAAAGAAAGCAACAGCGATGCTCCCAGTAACGGCGAGTGAACAGGGCAGAGCCCAAGCCTGAACCGGTGTTCTACGGATATCCGGAATGTGGCGCGAGCTGCTTGGGGACACAACTGGCGTCGAGGTAAGTCTCCTGGAATGGGGTATACAGAGGTGAGAGGCCGATGCACCCCCGGGCTGAGAGTGGGGGTCTCTGATCGCTCTTCTGTTTGCGTGATGCTTCGGGCAGCAGCTGGCTAATGCTTCGTTTGTGGCTACGCAATCGCCGCAGCGTCCTAGTCTGTGACGCCGTGCAGAAATGCATCAGCGGCCTTAGACCATCCGATCCGTGATGATGCTGCTTGAAGCGACAGCAGGTCTCCGCCGGCAGGCGCTTTTTGACGCACTCACTGCATCGCGGCTAGGTGTGCGTGGATGTGCGTATTAAACTCGGTAATGGGTAATCGTTGAGCGAGATGTAGGCCCGCTACGCTGCGCGTTCACATAACTGTTACCAGCCGCGCTGCGACGCCCGCGGTGTTGCTTTCTCATGGTGCATGTAGTTCATGTACTCAAAAGATCCCAGTACGTTCACCGGACAGTTGTGTGAGATCCCAAGCATGCTGCGTTTGGGTCTTCTCGAAGGGGTAGGTTGTGGGGTGTCAACTTCACCATCCGACATTCGAAGGGGTAGGTTGTGGGGTGTCAACTTCACCATCCGACACTCGAAGGGGTAGGTTGTGGGGTGTCAACTTCACCATCCGACATTCGAAGGGGTAGGTTGTGGGGTGTCAACTTCACCATCCGACACTCAAAGGGGTAGGTTGTGGGGTGTCAACTTCACCATC
>JAPJBO010002088.1:0-20000 GCA_030068145.1 Diplonema papillatum | reverse complement strand
GATTACCTCCGACACCTTGACGCCGTCTCGGTACATCACCGCCCCTGCGCCAGCAACGGCGAAGGCGGTTCCGTTCGCTCTCGCCCCACCATCGAAGCACACAAGCAACCTGCTGTCGCCCATTTCCCCATCCGCTAGCGTTGTGCGAGCTGCTGTCACCTTGCCTGTCTGTGCTTGAGGTACTGCTGTATAGTACCTGCTTTTGAGGTCAGGGAGCCGCTGTCCGGTGTGCATTTCGAACTCTACAGCTAACTCGATGAAGCTGATGCCCAGCTCGTCGTGTCCCGGGGGTGCCCATTTCACCTGCCGCAGCCAGTCGGTGAACGCCATCCACATTTCCCGTCCGTATTTCCATTTCGTTGTCACGGCGGATGGCGCAATGAAAGGGACTGCGAGTCGGCAGGGTTCAGTTGGTCTCCAGCCTCGCGGGTAGCTCTCTGTCCTGTGATGCCGGGCTGACCTGTCGAGCAGGCCGTCGGCACCCTGGCGTTCCCTCAGCACTTCGACAAAGAACAGTTGCAGTCGCTTCACTACATGCCGCCTTTTCTCCTTTTCTGCCGGCAGCACGGAGGTGCTTTCGTCTACCTGAGGGGCTGGGGCTATCCCGCACAAGCGCAGACACGGGGGCCAGTTTACCTGCATGGTCCTTATGTCTTCGTACTTCGCGCGCAAGTGCTCCCAAGCGGGGCAGCTCCAGAAAAGGTGATCCACCGTTTCTCGTTCCTCCGTATTGCAGTATAGACAGCTTTCTTCACCGGCCCCTGTTCGTCCAGCCGCCGGCGTGGCTCCCACAATCACTGATTTCAGCATGCCGGCTTGATACGCGGTGAGTGGGGAATCGTGCATCTCCAGCAGGTGCCGGGTTGTCTGGTAATCCACCCCGTCCCGCACTCCCCCGAAGTCTCCTCCCCGCCTTGCCGCGAGCTGAGCCATTTCGCGTAGTCTCAAAGCGTATCGCAGGTCGTGCTGTAGAAGCTTCGTGTTGTCCTGTGCCGCTGCATCATGCACTACCTCGTCTCCGGCTTCGTTCGTGTAGGCGATGCTGGTTGGTGCCACCCATCGCCACCCGAGTCCGTCTAGCGCTTCTTTGAAGAAGGCGAAAGGTCCATGCAATGTCGCAAGCGAGTCGCTGTGCTCCCACGCTGTCTGTGACAGAGATCTCGCGGACTCCCACTTCTTGAGTTGCACTGCCCAGGTGGTGATTCTTCTGTATGCCGGCACAACTACCGGGTCGAGTCGGTGCCCATGATGTAGGATATGTAGGACCGCCTCTTGAGCTCGGCGCGGCGGCCCAGTCCACATCGCCTCCGTGAACAATCTTCTCAGGCGCACGCTGTCCCGCTTCGTCATTCCCGATACTGCTGCACCGTAGTACCGTTTAGCTCCCGCTGACATGCTGACCACGAGGTCCTTCGCTTCGCCTGGCAGCGGGAGGCAAGCTGCCCTTTTCAGCACCCGCTCAGCTTCGGAGTTCCTCTCCACAATCCGTTTCGACGGCCGAATTACCTCCCCCGGTGGCACCTTCTCTGTGGTTAGCATCACGCCGAGAACGTCGAATGTCACCCGCCTTTGTATACCTTCTTGTCGCCCGTTGTTCACTGCTGTGCCGTCGCTTTCCGCATAATCAAGGGTTTGCGGGGTGTCCGACGCCGTCGTGAAAAAATGCGACTTTTTCTGCGTGCAGACTTTCATCCCGGTCAGCCCGGCGAACATTCCTGACCGCCTGGCTGCCTCCTCTAAATCGGCAAACGTCTTCAGCATTGCATACACGTCATCGACGTACGATAGCGGAATCGCCGCTTCGATGTCCGCTACGTGTCGCATCCAGACACTGATGATGACGTTAATTAGGATGACACTCAGCGGGCATCCCTGCATTATCCCGTTCGTAGGCACGAAGCCTTCTCCAACCGTTGCTCCCACCCGGAAGTGACGCCGCATGTTGGTGTAGGCTGCCCTCAGAGTCCGCAGTACAACCTCGTTAAACCCCAGCTCCTCGGCCAGCTTAAAGGCTACTTCGATCGGTACCGAGTCAAAGCACTTTTGGAAGTCCAGCGCTAGGCCAAAGAGTGGCTCTCCCGTTAGGTGCGCCTCTTCGATAAGCGCTGCCAAGTGCCATACCAGGTCGTCTGTTCCATGTTCCTTCCGACATCCATGCAGGCCGCTCGGCGCAATCTCGTCCATCCACGCGAGTGCTGCCTTCGCCCTTACGGCTGCCCATATCCGGTACAGGACAGGCGTTATCGAAATCGGTCGTTGCGACAAGGGGTCCCCGTTGCTTTCGGGCTTCGGAAGCAGGTGAATGATCGCATGCATTAGCTGTTCCGGCCATCGTCCCTCGCTTTCCACTGCGTTCATGGCATCTGCCATGAGTTGTAGGATTTCCGAGGGGAGTTGTCGTAGCTCGTGCACGCGCCATCCATGTAGTCCGGGGGACGATGTCTTTTTCATCTTCTTGAGTGCCGCGTCCACATCAGCAGCACTGATGGGCTCGCATTCCATCGCATGCGGCGCGGGTAGATACCGTGCGTACTGCGACTTGAATGCCTCCCACTCTGGCTCCGGTTGGTCCGCATACTTTTGAAATATACCTCCCCAGGCGCCGGGCCCTCTCAGCATCTCATCGATCTCCGTCGGGCACGCGGTTAAGGTGCCATCCTGTCGTCGCAGAAATGCCGTTGGGATCCCTTGCTGTCCAGCTAGAAACCGATATATATCGCCTTTTTCTGGGCCACTCCAAGCCTTCTGCATTCGATCCTTCCAGAGGCGTGAGCGCTGCGTCTTCAGCGCGGCAATCGCTTCACGTTGGGATCCTTCCAGCCTCTCTACCGCCGCCACGAGTTCCTGCAACTCATCGCTGCTTCCGAAGTGCGTGAGCTGCGGTAAGAACTCTTCCACATTTCTTCTCCGCAACGCGTTTCGTGCGTTGCGTTCTGCTACCGTCATCGCACCCACTTGTCCGCTACCGAGCCTCTGCCTTGCCTCCGCGACCACTGAGCGTAGCATTCCAAGAACTCTATCGCGTTGCTTCGTGGACCAATTCATAGCTCCTCGCGTCGTGCATGCCTGCCTCGCAGATGCGTGCGCCTCCCGTGTGCGGTAGCCGCCGGCTCTACCCCGGTAAGCAGTCGACCCTGGTTCGAGGTTCTCTCGGTGCAAATCAATCAGGTACGCCTCCGCCACTTCAGACGCATTCCTCAACGCCCCGTCCGCCCCACTTTCCGTTCGCTTTCGACGCAAGGCCGACGCTAGCATGCTCTGCTTCTGCTCCTGCGTCTGCACTGGCACTCTCCTCGGGAAAGGGGCGGGTATCCGGTGGTTGCGTTTGGGCGGCGTGAAAGCCGGTATGTTGAGTGTGACAAAGATTGGGCAGTGGGTCGGTATGTCATACTCTCCCGCTTTCGCGGTTTGGACGGTCACCACGGTCTGTGCTGCTACTGCGTTCAGGAAGCACATGTCTATTCGGGAGCCCGCCGCCGCCGCCCAGCAGGTGGGCGGTGCGTCCTGTGACCCCGCTCGCGCAGCCGCTGACGCCGCATCGACCCATCCACTTTGGCAGGCTGTGGTCAGGGACATGCTTTCCTCTGCCGGCGTGTTGAAGTCACCCATGACAGCTATCGGTACCTGCCCGAGTCCTGCCGCCATTTCGAAAACATCTGCAATGAGCTTCTCCCGATCCCGTACCACCGCCGCCTCCCTGCCTACGGGTGCATACACCGATATCACGTGCAGCACCATACGCGCATTTCCCGTTGCCACCACCGCGTGCGCGACTCGTGTACTCCTCGCCAACTCTCTCTCCAACTCTGTTGTGGGCTGGGAGACACTAGCCACCATGCCGCGGGTGGCGACAGCTGCGCCTCCTGGCACCCGTTGTCCTATACCGTTCGCACCCACAACAACAGGCACGTCTTCGCCCCAGTGACAGTCCCATCCGTATGCCGCAAGAAACAGCCCGCATGTCCTTTTTGTCTCTGGGCCCGCCCTGGTCTCTTGCAGAGCGACGATGTCCGCCGGGAGGGTCGCCACTGTCCGACTTCTCGCATTTATGGAACCCACGTTTGCCGTTGCTAGCACTATCGTGCGACCAGGGGGCGCTATCGTATTCCGGGCTGAGAGTCTGGGTTTACTGTCTGCTGCTATCTCACTCAGGGGAAGCTGTGACACCTCGGGGCCGAGGGTCGACAGCAGCTGCAGAGTTTCATGCGGTACGTGCAACGCGTCATAGTGCTGCGGCCGGTACGTCACGGTGATGATGCGTGACGAATTACCAGCTCTTCCTTCGCACCTGAGGTGCGCCAAATTCGTTGTTGATAGTACCCACACAGTTGCCTTCAGCACTTCTGCTGCGGCTTGCAACGTGAGGTGGTCACCGTAGTGTCCGTCCCGCGCTACGGTGGAAAGATACTCAGATAGAGACGAATCAGTAGGGAGGAACGCCGAAGGCGGGTGGTGTCGCAGCTGCCAGGTTACCTTCTGCCTTAGGGAAGTAGCCGAAAGACTCAGCTTACTACTTCGCAGCAGCGCGGCAAATTGGCAGTTACCATCTTTCTCAACCGGTATCCGCTTCGCGCGCAAGATCGCAGCCGCCCTGTCGAGTTCCGTGTCGCCGCTTTCAGCTGGCGTCGGTTGATTCACGGCGGTTGACTGGTTTACACTCTTGACTTCCTCCCCTCGTCGATTTCGCTTGCCAGTAGTAGGGTTGGCGCACCGGACAGCGCCAGTTGACACGTTTTCCTTGCTTGGTGTCAGTTCTTGTCCGGCACGCCCAGCCCCCTACTTTTTATCGATGGGGCTGTAGCGGTTGGTTGACACCATGTCAGTCAGGAGCTGCTGCTTACCCCCGCCTTTCCCGCCCTTCGCCTTTCCGGCGACCGGTCTCTTTGTAGCTTCGTTGAGCTGCTTCAACTGCTCGGCCAGCTCCTTTTCGTCAGCCTCCTTCTTAGCTTTCTTCCCTTTCTTGGAAGCTGTGGTGAGGGGCTGGGCCGGGAGGGGCTCCTGCGCGGCGTTTTCGGCTAAAGGTACCGGCGGCTCGGCAGGGGGTGGAGTCGGTTGGATTGCAGGTACGGGCTCGTCTGTCCGCGCGGGCACGCCTGCGGCGGCAGATTGCTGTGCGACCTGTGCAATTCTCCCAAGCGCTGAGTCGATTCTGGCGCACATCTCCTGCGTAATACGGTCCAGCTTCTGCTCCGTCTCCGCCATCCACCCTATCTGGCGCATGTAGGCGTTGTCTTCGCGCTTGGTGGCTATCTGCGTCTGGGCGTCAGCCCAGCTTCGGAAGCGCTTTTCGAACGCGCCCTCCCAAGCCTCTCGCGCGGCAGTTCGCTCCTTCTGCCAGGCCTCTCGCTGCCTGCTCTGCTGCTGCGCCCAGGCTTCCCAGGCCGCTGCCGTCTCGTCCTGGTTCCCCTGCTCGCGCCTCTCTTCTCGCATCTCCGCGTCGTCCGTCGGGGACAGCTCCTTCAGCTGCTCCCGCAGTCTCGTCAGCTGCCTCTTCCGCACTTCTTCATGCGCTTTGAGCGCCCAGCGCCACTCGTCTTCCCCCTTCTTCTTCCCGAACTCGGCGAGGAACTCGGGCTTGGAGTACGTGGGTCCCCTGGGGGCCCCGTTGTCCGGCAGGCGTTTCGGTGGTCCTGCAGCGGCGAGGCTGTCCACCTCTTGGCGGGTTCGCTGGATGCGCTCCTGTCGGTGCGCCTCTTGCCGGGCCCGGTCGCGCGCCTCGACGTCGACGATTTCGCCTTCCTCCTCGCCAACGCGCACCTTGGCAACTGGTGGTGGCTCCGTCGCCTCGATGTGCGCGACTCCCTTCTTGATCCGCACTCTGGCCCCAGCCCACCCAAGCTGCTGTGTGTGTGTGTGTGTGTGTGTGTGTGTGTGTGTGTGTGTGTGTGTGTGTGTGTGTGTGTGTGTGTGTGTGTGTGTGTGTGTGTGTGTGTGTGTGTGTGTGTGTGTGTGTGTGTGTGTGTGTGTGTGTGTGTGTGTGTGTGTGTGTGTGTGTGTGTGTGTGTGTGTGTGTGTGTGTGTGTGTGTGTGTGTTGGAATTCAATTTCGGGTAACCCCTGAAGCGGAGTATAGCCCACGTTGTCAACATCCTCACGTCACAGCTGATGGTCCTGCCGGCTGCTCGTGGTGGCCACGCTCTGATCTAAACTGCAGCCTCGTTTGGTTTAGGCTCCCTGCTCCATGTCCCATGTGCTGCTGGTCGCAACACGTATCTGGGGGCAATCGCCTCTTCTTACACGCGGTGCAGCGGGGTTCATCATGTTTCGCGCATCGTGCCGTCGCATTCCTCGCTTTCCTTGCTGTTGGTCGGGATCGCTGGCTGCTTGCGCCCCTCTCCTGCTCTCTTCCCTTCCACTCCGCCTCCTCCTTCCATGTTGTACTGTAAAAGTGTTCCGGGTGCCTGCTCGCTGCCCATGCCTCATGTGCCTTGACGAATGGGCTCGCGGGTGCCGTCGCAGCTGTGTGTGTGCCAGGGCGCGGCTGACTCATTTCCTGCAACACTGCTTCGGTCTGCGGGGCTAGCTCGGCTCGGCACGAGAGGCCTAGCATTACCCCTCCGCCTAGCGCTGTGACGCTGGTGACATTGGAGACGTGCCCACAGTGCCACGCTACGCCACAGATTCGTGCTACCGCGCTGGTGACCGCTCGGAAAGACTGACCTTTCGCCAGTGCACTGCTCTTGTACTCCTCATACTGCGCCCGTATCAATCCTACTTGCGCGCCCGTCTCTGCTTGCACCCTGTCCATGGCCGCGTTACTTAACGCGTCCGCATCGACGTTCCTACTCCGCGGTACGTGTTCCAGACTGAACTCAAACCGCGGTGTCAGGTCGGCCATGCTCGCCCTCGCCTGCAGAAAATACGGTCGTAAGTTGGGTTTGCACATGGCCGTCCCGTTTACTGGTCCTATTACAACTTGTGAGTCGCCCCTGACTTTTACCGGCCCTTCAACGTCGCCCGGCTGTTCCCCGAGCAGTCGTATCCCCGCTATCAGGCCGTTGTACTCGGCCACGTTGTTGGTGGTCCGACCCAAGGGAACTGTTGTCTCCGCCAGCTTCAGCCCATCCTTGTAGATGACTGCTCCGGCCCCAGCCACCGCCAGTGCAGTTCCGTTCTGCCTTGAGCCGCCATCGAAGTACATGCATAGGCCCTCGGTGGTTTCTCTGGGGGGGAGTACGGCTCGGGCCGACGTCGCCTTGGCTTTCGAGGCTGCCGGCGGTTGGATTCGCCGATTTGCCACTATCGGCAGCCGCACGCCCGTTGTGACTTCGAAGTCTATGGCCAACTCCAAGAAAGTCACTGCGTGTTCCGATCCAACGTGCGCCCATCGAAGTCTGTTTAGCCACCAGTGCATGGCGTTCCACAATTCGCCGCCGTGCTTCCACTGCTGCGTGATTGTTTCGGCCTCAATCTTTGGAATGCAGACCCGCCTTGGACTCGTTGTTCTCCACCCCCACGGGTATTGGGTCAGTCGATGGTGGCGACTTGTCTCCTGCTCTCTCTCATCCCTTATCTGCCTTGCACGCAGTACAGCCAGGTAGTATCGCTGTAGCCTGCTTACAAATTGGCAGGCTTCACCATGGTCGAGTGGTACTGGCTGCAGGGCGGGGTCCGTGCCGTGTCTGTACATGGGTGCGACTCCGCACATGCTCAGGCAATTCGGCCATGTTGTCCTGTCCACGGTGCCCATGCCGTGCTCCTGCCGTATACCCCTCCAAGCCTCACACTCCCACCACAAGTGCGCCACAGTTTCCCTTTCGTCCTGGTTGCAATATGGGCAAGTCTCGTTTTTCCCCGTTCTGCCTGTAGTTGCCACGGCCCCAGCTATTATTGATCGTAACATCCCCTGTTGGTATCCTGTCAATCCATTATCGAGAGCTTCGAGGAGATGTCGGGTTACGCTTCCATCCACCCCGTGCGCACATCCTCGCAAGTCTTCCCTTCTGTTGCACATCTTTGCCAATTGTTGGCGTCGTAGCGCCTGGCGCAAGTCGTGCAGCATGATTGTCGTTTGCTTCTCGTTCGCATCGTCCGTGTTAAAAACGACCTGCTCTCCGATCTCATTGGTATACCCGATGGTGTCAGGGGTTGTCCACGCCCACTCCGCCTGGCTTAGAGCATCCCACATCAACCTGTGCGGAGAACCATCCGGTAACGTCTCTTTGTGCGCCCAAGCCACACCCGCCAGTGTCCTGATGTGCCGCCACTTCCGCATTTGTCGCACCCATGTCCGGATCCGTATGTAAGCCGGGGCAGTGTAAGGGTCCAGCCGGTGCCCGTGGTGAAGCACCTGCATCACCACTTCAACTGCACGTCTGCTGGGACCGGTCCATAGGGCTGTCATGACGGCCTGGCGCATGGTGTTCGACGTCCTGTTGTCTAACGGCATGACCGATATGCCGTAGTACATTTTTGCGCACGCGGTCATTGACACCAGCGTCTCACGTGCCGTTGCCGGTACTGGTATTCTTTTTATTCGTTGCAAATTTAGTACTGCTCCTTCTCTGCGTTGTCGGATCCTGCTCGACAGCTGGCGTCCATGCCCACGTGCGTGCACCATGACCCCAAGGCAATCGAAGCTGTCCGTCCGTTTGTAGAATCGCGGGGGGTCTTCCGAGACGAAAACATCAGTGTCTTCTTGCCAGCTCATGATCTCGACTGCTGGTTGGCGCAACGTCGTTCCAAACGAGTGGGATTTCGCTAGGCAAATCCATAAGCCGGTCATTTCTTCGAATTGTACCGTCTTGTTCGCTATCGTCTGCAGGTGACTTGCTTCTCTGGCCGTGGCTGTTATGTCATCCACGTATGATCGTGGACGTCCTTCTTGCGCTACGTGCCTCATCCACACGCTGATCAACAGCCCAATCAGTATCACACTGATTGCGCAGCCCTGCATGATCCCGTTTGTTGGGATAAACCCACCTCCGACCGTCCCGTTTACCTTGAAATGCCGTTGCATTTGTCGGTATGCGGCTTCTAATGCCCGAAGTACCTTTCGGTTGAATCCCAGCTTCTTTGCGAGTTGCAGGGTGACGTTGATGGGCACCGAATCGAAGCACTTTTTAAAGTCGAACGCGATGCCATACAGCGGGCGCCCCATGAGGTGCGCCTCTTCGATCTCGGCTGCCAGATGCCAGAAAAGGTCTTCCGTGCTGTGCTTAGGCCGGCAGCCGTGGAGCCCCTCTGGAGCCAGTTCGTCCATCCAGCGTTTGTGTGTGTGTGTGTGTGTGTGTGTGTGTGTGTGTGTGTGTGTGTGTGTGTGTGTGTGTGTGTGTGTGTGTGTGTGTGTGTGTGTGTGTGTGTGTGTGTGTGTGTGTGTGTGTGTGTGTGTGTGTGTGTGTGTGTGTGTGTGTGTGTGTGTGTGTGTGTGTGTGTGTGTGTGTGTGTGTGTGTGTGTGTGTGTGTGTGTGTGTGTGTGTGTGTGTGTGTGTGGGATCCTTACTCCGTTCTATGGACTTGTCGACGTCTCTGGAGGTCTCAGCTCCACTGGCCACGACACTGGCCGGTTGCTTCGCGCTGGCGTTCTCCAGCGGGTGCACGTCCTCGCAGCAACTGCGGGATGCAGGGCAACAAAAGGAAACGGAAACAGGCAAGCTAGAAAGGGCCGAAAATGGCACAAGAAGAGAGAGGGAGGGGAACCCAACCAAAGGGGGGCCAACACCCAGCCTGCGACGTGTGTTGGATTGTGATCCCTCCCGTCCAACCTCGTAACGAGTGGGGGATGCATTGCCTATCCACAGAACGTAGTGGATCCCACTAGACGCGCCTTCGGCGCTCAAGCAAGCTTGCTAGTATGGGATCCTTACTCCGTTCTATGGACTTGTCGACGTCTCTGGAGGTCTCAGCTCCACTGGCCACGACACTGGCCGGTTGCTTCGCGCTGGCGTTCTCCAGCGGGTGCACGTCCTCGCAGCAACTGCGGGATGCAGGGCAACAAAAGGAAACGGAAACAGGCAAGCTAGAAAGGGCCGAAAATGGCACAAGAAGAGAGAGGGAGGGGAACCCAACCAAAGGGACCTCTGTGCGATGCATCCCCTGGGGTCCGGGCGGCATCACCCTCTGGCGTCTATCGTCACGGAAAGCCCGAAGGGTGCCCGCCAGAGGCCGAGCCTGTCGCTGCACCTCCGCCGCTCGCCGCGTCCGCAGCAGGCAGTTCCATCCGCTGCTCCGACGTTCGCGCACGTCAATCGGGCCCCGGCGGCCAGGGCCCGCGCCTGCAAAACGACATTGGGGGAACCCAACCAGGGAGAGAGAGGGAGGGGAACCCAACCAGGGAGAGAGAGGGAGGGGAACCCAACCAAAGGGGGGCCAACACCCAGCCTGCGACGTGTGTTGGATTGTGATCCCTCCCGTCCAACCTCGTAACGAGTGGGGGATGCATTGCCTATCCACAGAACGTAGTGGATCCCACTAGACGCGCCTTCGGCGCTCAAGCAAGCTTGCTAGTATGTGTGTGTGTGTGTGTGTGTGTGTGTGTGTGTGTGTGTGTGTGTGTGTGTGTGTGTGTGTGTGTGTGTGTGTGTGTGTGTGTGTGTGTGTATGCTGTTTAAGTTCGCGGCTTAAAGCGGGTAGCGCCTCACTCGAAGTATAGTCCACTTGTGTGGGTGTCACTTTTACCAATCGGTCTTGAGTTTCCGACAGGGTTGGGCCGCTCCTGCTTTTCTGTTCGTTCATGTTTTAGGAAGCCGGATATTTTGAGCCACCGGTTGACCGTTGAGGCGGGGTGCTTTGAAGAGTCAGGTCGGAGTCTTGGCACAACGGGTGGGCCTTGCTGACGTGTTCTCTGTCGGTTGGGTTGCAGAGAATCCGGGTTTTTAGAGGCTCCGGTGCCGTTAGTCGACTGCGTTCTTTACGATAAGGTGTCGCCTGTCTGTTTGCCGCGCGCTGTGCGATCGGAGAAAACGCCGACCATATGAAGTACAATGCAGCGCGGGTGCCACGGGCTGTGGGGCTAGGTAGCCCATCAAGAGGCATGAGCGACGACTGCCTGGAGCAGTTGCTTGGCATCGCCAGGCCTGGCTAAACAATGGTGCCATTGGCTGTTTCGGTTCCATGTCCGAAGGGAAGCTTCCATGCTTCTCTTTTGCTCACTACTTCTAGGGGCCCGGGCAGTGCTTCACGAAACCAAGAGTTGTAAATGTGTTGCATTAGTGACTGTCAGGCCTTCGACTACCCTGAGCAACGCACTGTGCACACTCTGTACGTTACAGCAGATGGAACGCGTTTGTTGCGCCGCCGCGGGGGCGGCCTACGAGCGGGCGTCCTCCAGGCCGGAGCCATTGCCGGATGACTCCTCGCTCGTTTCTTTGCGTTTGCATCGGTTCGCGCGCCGGGTGGACGCAGCCGGGGACTGCGTTGCATTGGGAGGTCGCCGGGCGGGGGGGGTTGCGGCGTCGGCGGTCCTGCCCGGGCAGTGCTTCACGCTGTGCGTACCCTTCGACGCCGTCGGTTTCGCGCGTGGTGCGAAGCCTTCTACCTTTCACACTACGCCAACCATAGTGGACCCCGTTCAGCCTTTCACCTTCCCGCGAAGTTTTGGTACCTAGCCCGACTGGCCCAAAAGCTCCAAAAAGAAATCCGCGCCTGCGTCGCAGGTATGTTTGGCTTGTGTATTGTTTCCACAATGAGACTACCACAATATTGCTCTTTTCGTTCGAACCATTCCACCGTGGCAGGCAAACGTTCCGTTCCAGGCGTACGCTAGTGGGCAGACTCAAGCGGTGGCTCGTGCAGTTGCTTCTGTACCGAAGAAGTTCTGAACAGGGCATGCGCTGCGCTGTCGATGCGCACGCGGGTGTGCACGCCTGGTCAACCACATGCTTGACTCGCCTTATGTTGCACAATGCGAGCAACCGGATTGCGACCGGGACACTGTCCATCGTTACCCTTGGGACAGCACCGTTGCAGAAAGCTTCGAACGCGAACCTGCGCGTACTCAGCGCGATCCGCGTGCATCCCCGACGTCTGGTGGATGTGTGAGACACGGATGGCGTGAGTCTGTGTATCTGTAAAATAAGAAAACAAAAAATAAAACACCTCCGAAATGCCGTCGACGTCCAGTTCCACCTTCGCTCTGTTCTTCGGTGGCTGCGTGGGGGTGGTCCACGCCTTGTTCAGAGCTTCCCATCGTTCGTATCCGACGCCTTCGCCGATGGAGTTCGCATCGAAGGTGCTCTTGGCACCGCTGTCGAAGGACTCGGTCGGCACCGCCGCGGGGGTTGCTGCCGCCCGGACCTTGCTCTGCAGCAAGCCGTCCAGACCGAGCGCCCGGAGAAGCGCCGCCAGCTTGGAATCGAGTGTTTATGTCACCCCCCTGAGGGCCCCAACTCTTTCCTTTCACGTGCTGCCCGATCTGTCCCGAGGAACACTCGGTTCGGTTCCTTGTTTGTTTTCGGGTTGTGAGAAGCCGGTATTTCTTGAGTACACGGTGCACTAGTCATTAGGAATTCAGTGTTCTTACTAGTAAAATTACTAGTGAAAATGTCTTACTAGTGCCACTAGTCATTCTTACTGGTGGCACTAGCTTGCAAAAGCTGAGGAGTCCACAGCCCACGAGGCAAAGCTGCTCCGCGCTTCTGCAAACGCCATGCTTACAGGTTGTACACCGTAACGAAAACAGACGAAGAAATGACACCAGCTGGCAGTCGAGACCTTCCGTACTCCAAACATTTATTGTCGAAGTATCGATTTTTGGCATTTTTTCAGTTTTATCACTCGGAATTGCGGGTCGAAAAAAATGGTCTCCATGGACAGCCTTTATAAACCGAACCCAAAACCGAACCCGAAACCGACCCCGAAACCGAGACCGGTCCACCGTGTACCCCCCCCTAACCCCCCCGGGTCGGGGTGCACATGTTTTATTTCTGGAAGGGTTCGGTTTTGGGGTCGGTTTCGGGGTCGGTTTCAAAACCGAACTTGGAAACCGAACCCAAAACCGAACCCGACACTGAACCGAAACCGAACTCGGATCCGAAGCCGACCCACGAAACCGAACCAGTGCCCGATAGACCGAACCCAGAACCGAACCAATGCCCGATAGGAAACCGGACTCGGAACCGAACCCGATAGACCGAACTCGGAACCGAACCCAGAACCGGGGAGGATGGTGGGCTAACAACCCAAGGTGGCAACAGACGGAATCTGCAGCTCCACATTACATCACGCAAGAATGGCTGATTCCTTCCTGAAGTCATCAACTGTCTTTGTGCCCTCAGGAAGCGCGAACTGAACGCAAGGACCTTCCAGACGTGGAACGCTGTACGGAGAGAAGACCACGCAACGGAGCAGGCGCCCACAAGTAGTTTCTAACAGGACTAATCCCTCACACCGAAGTGATCATGAGCTTAACGAAACGAACCTTGTGGAGCTGAACTCAGGCTGGTAGGTGGGTCTTCTACAACGTTAGCACCGGTCAGCAAGTAAACGTATCCGACCCCTGGCACAGAAGGCACGCGGTGGCTATCAGTAACTGCGTCGCGCACTCAGACAGAATTGACAGCATGTACTTGGAACCCCTTCTCACGGTCAGTAACCTACGCTGGACGAATATCAGGAATCGACGAATATCTTCGGGATGTTTCGAAATCTTCTCAAAAAATAACACTAAAAGGGTCAAAAGGGTTTCCCCCCCAAAAAAAAGACTCCAGATACGCAAACTCTTTCGAACGCTGCACACGGGTATCCTTCAAGTGACCTCTAACTATCTGTTGCATAAGGCGTATCCGGATCTGAAAGCCGAAGACCTTGTAACACTTTACCGCAACCGAAGTCGCGAACCGGGTTCGGCTTGCACTGCAAAAGCAGCACAATTGTGTCTTGCGCACGAGCGCGGAAATCCGCCACCCGCCATTCGGCTAGATTGCAAGAACACAATTGCGAAGCGTACTACAAACGGATAGTGTTACAAAGGCGAACGAATCACGCGAGAACCTATGGAGGGGCCCCTCGACAGCTTTCAGAACACGGCATAGTAAGTCAAGAGTCGGATAAGCGAGTGTGCACATTCTACTCCCGTTTGATCTGCATTTTCCACCTTGCCCAGGCTGATGCCCATAACGGTAGACAAATCTAAGTTTTTGCCCATAACGGTATAGTCGCAAGTTTTTGCCCATAACGGTATGGGGGAGAGGATTTTTACTATAGCGGACTTTTTTCCCACGAAAATGGGGGGGGTGGGGGGTAGGGGGTGTGGGGCTAATTTATTCCGGGGTGGCTTTTTTTCCGACTTTTTTATTCCGGAAGGTGAAAATTTGCTCCGGGAGGTGAAAATTTGTTCCGGGAAGTGAAAATTTGATCCGGGGTGGGCTTTTTTTCTGACAAATTTGTTCCTGGGTGAGTTTTTTTTTCATTTCTGGGCTAAAAATGGCTGACACGATCAGTGAGCCTCCCAGAAAAAAAACTCACCCCGGAACAAATTTTCACTTCCCGGAACAAATTTTCAGTTCCGGAACAAATTTTCACTTCCCGGAACAAATTTTCAGTTTCGGAACAAATTTCACCTAATTTCACGGGACCCGGACCGAACCCAGAACTGAGGAGGACTGGGCTGACAACCCAAGGTGGCAACAAACGGAATCTGCACTCCACATTACATCACGCAAGAATGGCTGATTCCTTCCTGAAGTCATCGACTGTCTTTGTGCCCACAGGAAGCGCGAACTGAACGCAAGGACCTTCCAGATGTGGAACACTGTACGGAGAGAAGACCACGCAACGGAGCAGGCGCCCACAAGTAGTTTCTAACAGGACTAATCCCTCACACCGAAGTGATCATGAGTTGCCTTAACGAAACGAACCTTGTGGAGCTGAACTCAGGCTGATAGGTGGGCCTTCTACAACGTTAGCACCGGTCAGCAAGTAAACGTATCCGACCCCTGGCACAGAAGGCACGCGGTGGCTATCGGTAAACTGCATCGCGCACTCAGACAGACTTAACAGCATGTACTTGGAACCCCTTCTCACGGTCAGTAACTTGGACGACAATTACACTGGACGAACGCAGGAAATGACGAATATCCTCGAGGCTGTCGTAAATTCTCTTCTCAAAAAATATTAAAATACATAGGGTCAAAAGGGCACCCCCCCGAAAAAAAAAAAAGACTCCAGATACGCAAACTCTTTCGAACGCTGCACACGGGTATCCTTCAAGTGACCTCTAACTATCTGTTGCATACGCGTATCCGGATCTGAAAGCCGAAGACTTTGTAACACTTTACCGCAACCGAAGTCGCGAACCGGGTTCGGCTTGCACTGCAAAAGCAGCATAATTGTGTCTTGCGCCCGAGCGCGGAAATCCGCCACCCGCCATTCGGCTAGAGTGCAAGAACACAATTGCGAAGCGTACTACAAACGGATAGTGTTACATAGGCGAACGAATCATGCGAGAACCTATGGAGGGGCCCCTCGACAGCTTTCAGAACACGGCATAGTAAGTCAAGAGTCGGATAAGCGAGTGTGCACATTCTACTCCCGTTTGATCTGCATTTTCCACCTTTCCCCCCTTTCTTTGATCTGCTGTGTGTATTTGAAAAACGTTATCGCATGCGGGTAAGCGGGGTTTGCGGGTTAGGGTTTGCGGGGTTTCCGGGTTAGGGTATGCGGGGTTTGCGGGGTTAGGGTACGCGGGGTTGCGGGTTCGGGTATGCGGGTTTGCGAGGTTAGGGTATGCGGGTTTGCGGGTTAGGGTATGCGGGTTTGGGTATGCGGGTTTGCGGGGTTTGCGGGTTAGGGTTTGCGGGGTTAGGGTACGCGGGTTGCGGGTTCGGGTTTGCGGGTTTGGGTATGCGGGTTCGGGTATGCGGGGGGGGTTCGGGTATGCGTACCTTACACAAAAATTGTAAAAATCACACACAAATGGTGAAAATTTGGAAAATTTGGCAAACCCCAAATTTTCAGTTTCCGGAACAAATTTTCACTTCCCGGAATAAATTTTCACTTCCCGGAACAAATTAGTCGGAAAAAAAGCCTGAAAAAAAGCTCACCCAGGAATAAATTAGCTCGACCCGGGGGTAGGGGGGGTCAATCTGTGTCCCAATTGGGCATTTTTCAAAGTTCATCATGCTAGGGCCTCCTGGGGACCTGGCCCCCTGTATAGCACCCCACATCGTCATTTCCACAGGGTTTCGAGCTTAAAATCGAGTGCAGAGCCCTAAAACGAGTATAAAACGCGAATTCAAAATTGCTGTCCAAAGTCGTGCCACCCTTTTACCCCACCGCAAAATTGCAAAAGGTGGGTGGTAATGCAGCTCAAAGCCACCACACAGGCAGCAAAAAAGCAGAAAAAAAACGCTTGTCTCGCGCACCATGCCTCACCAATACAAGAAGGGGGTTCATTGGTCGCGGAGACGCCCATATAATGGCAAAAGCTAGAGTGAGATTGTGCTCTGTAGGTTCGAATTTATTTTCAGCAGAGTGCTCACACACGAAGGACACGATGCTCCTACGTGTAGGAGGGAAGGACAGGCTCGGATCGAGGGAAAGCGGGGACAACGGGGCTACCGTCTGTGCTTGTCGTCGCGTGCAAAAATGTCGAGCCGTTTTCCTTCCTCACTTTCCACAAAGCGTGTCCCAGAACTGCACGAACATTGGTCTGAGCAGCTCTTCTCCGGTAATGCCGCCTATGAGGACGACACGAATGCTTTTGCCACAATTCAGAAGCAGCATTCACCCCTTCACATCTGCCAAGGTGGCACAAACTGGACCTTACGTCTACCTGAGGGGCTTCTTTTGAAAATGCAACGCACGGAGCTGGTTAATCTTGCGACGGGGCTGCAAGTGCCTTGCCGTACAAAGGCATCAGCGTTGACGTACGGCTGCAGCTCGGTGATGCTCTCTTTCATCGTTAAACTCAGTTTCCCCTCCCCGAAGAAGTTTGGCGTAGAAAAATAGCGTTTTTGCTGGTGTTTTCCACCGCAGATGAGGGCCTCCTGGTCTCCCAGTATGAATTTAAAGTGAATTTTTGCGGTTGAAATAGCCTGGGGTAAAGGGTGGCACGACTTTGGACAGCATTTTTGACACCCTTGTTCAGCAACCTTTCAACGCCCGTTGGGTGCACATCCAGCGCTATTTCGTGCAGAATTGGTGATTTGCACCCGAAAATGCAGTTTTCGGAGCCGGCTTTGTCGTTATATTTGAAGGTTAAAAAATGGTCCATTGGGACACTTTTAAACAGTAGATTGACCCCCCCTAGCCTAGGGCTATGTAGGATGGAAACGTTGGAAACGTTTCCGTTTCCGTTTCCTTCTTTTTGGCGGTGGATGGAAACGCCGTTTCTTTTCAAAAGAAACGGCTGGTATGCCACTAGTATACTGGCTGAAGGTCCGACCGGAAATGTTATCCGAACGGCGGAAGGGCCCGCAATCCAGTGGGAAACAATGGACAAGGAGGCTCCGAAAAAGAGGGAGGAAAAAAGCATAAGAGTTGCGACCGCGTGGAGCAGACGCAACCATACGCACCCGGTTGTGATGACTTTGAGGTCTGCAGCTCTTTTTATCATGGCAGTTGTGGCGACGATGCTCTGTTATGCGAGGGGCCGTTGGCCAACGACGATGAAGACGATCGGGGAAAGGCATCATTTCCGCTCCGAATATAGGTTATACTGGGATTAACATCGTTTGCAGGACAGTCGCGGGAGCACCGCCGCGCAGATGTACAAGACCGGGGTTATTCCGCGCGTAAGACCAAAGAGGAGAGCCAATCAAGCATCACGGAGGTGAGAAGGGCACACGTATGCCGGGGCAATGTTGAACCCGCCAGAAGAGCGATGGCCACGCAGTAACGTGTGTGTTAAACATCGCTTGCCACAGTGCACCTGCATACGACGACGGGTGGCAACCGTCACCGGAAGGGGCACCATCGGGAGGTGTTGTCGGAGCATAGACAGCGACGGCAGGAAGAACCCCACCGACAATGCAGAAGAGGACGGCAGATTCAAAAAGCCCCACTCGGCACGGCCGCCGACATGAGAACGTGGGTTAGAAGCAGCAGAGGACGAAGTGGTAGGCACAGAAGAGAGCCCGCCAGAAGACGGAGGAAGAGAAGTTCCCGCTGGTAGATCAAAAGAAGAAGGTGGCCGCCCTCTGAAAGGAAAGCCAAAATTTGGCTGGAAACGGACACCCGACGGACACACAGAAGGACCCGCGAAGTGGTATCCTATAGGACCCCTCAGCATGAGGAGCCTTCCGGCGTTTCTTTTAGGGTCAACGACAAAACGGATTCTATATAACTGGATTACGACAAAGTGGATTCATAATCCGCTTTGTCGCGACAAACTGGATTATAATCCACTTTGTCGCGACAAAGTGGATTATTAGTGGATTATAATCCAGTAATAATCCACTTTGTCGCTTTTGATAATCCACTTTGTCGCTTCTGGCAAGAATTGGCATGAATTGTATAGGGGGACCCTTTCACAAAAAGTTCCCCACAGGGAAAGTGACTATTTTGAGCTGTTTGCGTTCATTAAAACCATCAAAAATGAGTTTAGGTCCGTCTTTTAACCGCGAAACGGCATCAGTCGCGGCTCAACACAAATTGTGTTGGGGGGACCCTTTCAAAAGATTTCCCCATTTCTTTGAGACTCTCAAACGTGAAAAATGGGCTGTCGCGCACGGGTCACGGGTACCTGGGGGCCTACAAGGGGACAAAGGGGACAAGACCACAGAGATATATGCAAGGTTCTGAATCCACATTTTCCTTCGTAAGAAGGGTGCCTTCGATTCGCAGGTGCGAGTACCGAATCCTTATTGTCGTCAACACGGTAACCAACTCTGCCATCTCGTTCACTTTGCAAGTTTCTTCCGTGTCTGAACATTAACTTGGCATCACTCTTTATCGCCTCTGATCAGCGGAATTGGAATGCTGGAATGGAAGTGCGGACAAGTGCTGGAAGCAAAGGGCGGCAAACCCGAAAATGACTCCGATCAGTGTACTGTGAATGCCAGAATCTCCCCGGCGGCAAACGCGAGACTCTCCAGTTCGGTGCCAGTGAAGCCAATACGAGCGACCAACTGCTCTGTTTCCCGCATCTTTGTTCCTCGTTTGATTTAGCTGGTGGTACTTTGAAGTAGTTAGGCTCTCTCACAATCTCTTGTTCAAACGTGCATATGTAGCCCCCGTGGTCTCCCTGACCCCCCTCGGGAGGCCCCTGCAAGGGTACCTGCAAACCCAGGGTCCCCGGGGCCCGGGCCCCGGGCCCCGGGTTAGCGCTAGGGTCCAGATAGGGTCCAGGCCCACGGTAATCACGCCATCCAAGGATGGAATCTTCAATATTGCAGCTTCCACAACAAGCGGAGAGCAAGACGAGAGAAAATCAAGAAATAAACTTGATAAAATTGATAAAAAAAGCTCACAGTCGTGCATTTACCATAGGGGCTGAGCGGGCGGAGGCTCTACGGTGAAATGGTCAAAATGCCCTGCGAAAAATGTGGGACTAAAACTTTCCGAAATGCGGGTTTTTAGGGATTCCGGCCCAAAAAAAAATTTTTTTCAACGCTCACCTTGCCACCTGTGACCTTGGGTGGCTGAGCCGTGGTACCCTTTAGGCAGCCAGCTAGACCTGCCAGAACCTGAAAACCTCCTTCAGGTTTTGTGGCTGTGTCGAAAAATACATTCCGAGGACGTTTTTGAACGCTTTTGAATCCGTTGAGCTCAAGGACAGTCTGGGGCCCTGGAATGGAATTGTAAACGAATTGCATCTCGTACCAGAGAGTTTTTCCTTTGGTAATCGTTCAGGGCCAAAAACCCTGGATAATTTTCCAGGGCCCGGGCCCCGGATTACAGGTACCCCTGGGCCCCTGAGGTACCCAAAGGACCCCCCCACAAATGCCCCATACGGGGCGACAAAGTGGATTAGGCGACAAAGTGGATTGGCGACAAAGTGGATTATAATCCACTTTGTCGTAATCCAGTTATATAGAATCCACTTTGTCGTTTTCCCTTCTTTTAAAAGAAACGGAAACGTTTCCGTTTCCGTTTCCGTTTCCTTATTTCGAAAAAACTAAA
>JAPJBO010002087.1:0-21542 GCA_030068145.1 Diplonema papillatum | reverse complement strand
TCCTCTGGTCCAGAAGCTGGCAGCTTGAACCAGCAGCATTGGCCACATTGTTGTCAGTATTGTCCTGTGAAAGATGTCCTTCAACGAATATGACCATGCGGGAATTCTTCGATTGTCGACTGCATAGGGCTGACAAAAGTTCAGTTCCTGTGCTGACTTGTACAACCTCCCCTCCATACCCACCAGATACACCACCGTTCTCCATTGCGAAGCCGTCAGATTCTGTGTTGTTGTGCCAGGTTCCACTACAACGCGAGGGTGCCAGCTACCAATTTATACTAAATCACTATCAATCCGCAAACTAAATACAACGCGGCATCCCATCCTTCCTGCGATTGTGTAAACACAAGAAAACATCACATACTTTCGAGCAAAGGCTCCAGCGTGTAGAGGCAGTCGAACTCCGACGAGCGCGTGCCGGTGCCAGCCCAGCGAGACAGGCCATCCTTCAAACAGGGCGCTACGTCCATTTCGTCCATGTACGGGACAAACACCGATCCGGTGGACTCTGTGTTTGGAGGGATGGTCCACGACACCTCGGAGAGCAAGTTCTTGCTGATGACCCACGTACCGGCGCCCAAAGACCCGAAAACTGCGCCGAAAGGATTCACCATCTTCTCAAACACGTTCTTCTCCAACAACGCCGCAGCTGGCGCCTGCACGTTCACTCCGACCAGCTCCGAGTTGTAGAAGCGGTTGTTGAACAAGTGCGTCTCACCAGACTCCAAGCCAACCATGCAGCCCACAACCGTGTCGTCCACGTCGTTCAGCTCGTTGTGGTGCAGCGTCACCTTCGTGCTCGCACCCGTCACCACAACTGAACACGAGCTCGCGCTGGCACTCCGCTTGAACACGCTGTACGACACCGTCACGCGGCTCGATTCCCCGCCGATCGACATCAGCGATGTCACGTAGCTCTCCTCGTCTGTCCGCCCGTCGAAGCTGATGTGGTCGATCCAGATGAGGTCGTTCCGCCCCGTCAGCCGGATCGCAGACCCCGCGTTCGACGATCCTTCGCCCCCCGTGTTGAACACCTTCTTCATCGTGAAACGCTGGATGATGATGTTGTACGTGTTCTCCAAGTGCAGACCAATCCCGTCGAATGCTCCTCCGTTGTACCCAATCATCGTGATGTTCGACACGCCCACAAGACTCACCTCGTTCGGGAGCAACGTGCACCCCGGTCCCGACACTCCCTCGAAGTCCGTCGAAGACATTGTCGCCGTCCCCTCGAAGAAGATTGTGATCGGGGCTGACGGCGACGCACGGTGGCAGATCGCCTCCAACACTGCAGTTCCGGACTCGACAATCACCACCGTGCCTCCGTCTCCGCCAGTCGCCCCCGCCGCGTGCCCGTCTGCCTTCCTCGCGTTCGGGTCGCTGCTGTAAGGGATCGGCGTCGCCACAGCACTCGGATCGGGTAGCGACGGAACCGACGACGTCGGGTTCCCCTCAACTCCGCACGCCCCGTCTGACACCCGGAATCCTCTCCCGGCTCCTGCCGTCGCCAGCACAACTTCACCCGTGCACGACCCGGCGTCCAAATCGTACGAGTACGGAATCGTGATGTTCGCCGTCGACTCCGGGTTCGGTCCTGCCGGCACGTCGCTGTCCCTCCAAGCCACCCACGTCACGTTCTCGAACACGTTCCCGGCCACGTCCCAGTATCCGATTTGAGAGTCCCAGAACGTTCCGACCGGGTTGTAGCTGTCCAGGAAGTAGTTGTTCTCCACCTTCGCCTTACCCCCACGACGGGGGTTGATCCCCGAGTGCGTGATCCCAACCCAGAAGTTGTTGTACAAATGCGCGGTCCCGAACCGCAGTGCCGGTGTCCGCTCCGCCACGAACCAATAGTAGTTGTGGTGGAACGTGATGAACCCGTTCGTGTTGTCGCTGTTCGACTTCCCGACGAGGCCGCCTCTTCCGGAGTTCAAGCACGCGCAGTACGACACTGTCACGTATTGCACCCCATCTGTCATGTCCATCAATCCGTCGTATCCGTTCGTCTCTCCGCCGAACGCCTCCAGCGTGCAGTGGTCCATCCACAGGTTCCTGACCCCACGGGCCATTCCCACAGCGTTCCCACCGTTCGACTCTGGGTACCCGGGTTCCTTCTTCACGTTGCGCACGTGCAGCCCTTGCAGTACGATGTTTGTCGCCTCCTGGATCCCGATCCCGATCTCGTCGAACAGCGCGTTGCCATTCATCCCCATCAGCGTGATGTTCGACACTTTCACCAAGCTGATCTGGTACCCGTTCAGTTTGCAGCTCGTTCCCGCCTTCTTCGCTTCGTCGATGTCCGTGTTCCCAAGCGTAATCGTCCCACCAACGATGACGACCAGCGGCTCGTCATTCGATGCACGACCACAGATCGCCGACAAAAGCTCTGTACCCGTGCTCACCTCTACAACTCTGCCGCCGAACCCTCCCGTTGTTCCGCCGTTCTCCGAAGCGAACCCGGCAATGTCTGTGTTGAGGTGAGAAGAATGTTTCGTTACTTGCACGAAGACTAATGTGCTGGCCCAGGCAGGGTTACCTTTACAGGGGGGTGAAAATATTAGCTAAGTGTTCAGGCAGAATATTGTCTTTCATGCATGATTGGTGCTAGTCTTCGTCTGACCTTCCCCCACGTTTTCTAGCGTTAATTGTGGTTTAGAGGTTGTCTTTTAGGGTCTCCGGTTGACCATTGAGGCTGTGAGGTGACTTTCTGTTGGTGGTGTGGGAGGTCAAACAAAGGCAGGCCTGTGCTGGCCTTGCTAGTGGGTAGCGGGCCGAATGCAGCTTGTTCCCCGCCTGGAGCGTGTCTAACACGTCTTTGTTTGTGACGATGTCGTCTGGTCAAGCATGTGGGCAGTCCTATCTTATAAACCTAGTCTAGATTCTAGAGTATTGTTCCGATGAGTTTGGCTGTACCTTAAAGTACCGTTGGCCTGCCAGCTCGCGACAACACTGGACTTGGGGAAATTCCTAGTTTGGAGTCATTTTGCCTGCCCCAAATTTCCGACACAGACCCCCAAAAAGCACTCTGGCTGCAGACCTCCAGTATGTCGTTCTAGTCCGGGAACAAACAAGTCAGGTCTTTAAAAACAAATGTGACTTAGGGTCGCCGCTTGGGTGGCGCCGATCCAAGCGCACAGCACCAGCGACGCGGTAGCATTTGCACCTCACGATGGGGCTGCGGCCAGGAGCGTCGGCAAGCGAGTGCCGGCAAGTGGACGGAGCAAGCCTGAACGTGGCAGTTATTTCCGCCACCAGATCCCGGATTTTCCTCGTAGTTCGTCATGTCACGGTCGCGCTGTAGCACGTCGAGATAAGACTGCGAGGTCGACCGCGTGTCTTCTTTCGCCGCACACGCTTGACGTGGGCGCCCTTGAGCAGTGCTCAGCAAAGCGGAGACGCTTTCTCTGCAACACCAGCAGCCGGAACCTCAGTGCCTGCATGCAGGGGGAAGCCGCCATCACTCCTCGCATCGCGCGTCGTCGGGCTGTGGCGCACAACACCCGACACTTTGCCAACATGCCGACAAGGCTGCAGTGCTCCAGGCCTCCGGCGGTGGATTGAACTGCCAATAAAGCAAAGAACCAGAGAGGTCACATACGTTCGAGCAAAGGTTCCAACGTGTAGAGGCAGTCGAAGTCCGACGAGCGCGTGCCGGTGCCAGCCCAGCGAGACAGGCCATCCTTCAAACAGGGCGCTACGTCCATTTCGTCCATGTACGGGACAAACACCGATCCGGTGGACTCTGTGTTTGGAGGGATGGTCCACGACACCTCGGAGAGCAAGTTCTTGCTGATGACCCACGTACCGGCGCCCAAAGACCCGAAAACTGCGCCGAAAGGATTCACCATCTTCTCAAACACGTTCTTCTCCAACAACGCCGCAGCTGGCGCCTGCACGTTCACTCCGACCAGCTCCGAGTTGTAGAAGCGGTTGTTGAACAAGTGCGTCTCACCAGACTCCAAGCCAACCATGCAGCCCACAACCGTGTCGTCCACGTCGTTCAGCTCGTTGTGGTGCAGCGTCACCTTCGTGCTCGCACCCGTCACCACAACTGAACACGAGCTCGCGCTGGCACTCCGCTTGAACACGCTGTACGACACCGTCACGCGGCTCGATTCCCCGCCGATCGACATCAGCGATGTCACGTAGCTCTCCTCGTCTGTCCGCCCGTCGAAGCTGATGTGGTCGATCCAGATGAGGTCGTTCCGCCCCGTCAGCCGGATCGCAGACCCCGCGTTCGACGATCCTTCGCCCCCCGTGTTGAACACCTTCTTCATCGTGAAACGCTGGATGATGATGTTGTACGTGTTCTCCAAGTGCAGACCAATCCCGTCGAATGCTCCTCCGTTGTACCCAATCATCGTGATGTTCGACACGCCCACAAGACTCACCTCGTTCGGGAGCAACGTGCACCCCGGTCCCGACACTCCCTCGAAGTCCGTCGAAGACATTGTCGCCGTCCCCTCGAAGAAGATTGTGATCGGGGCTGACGGCGACGCACGGTGGCAGATCGCCTCCAACACTGCAGTTCCGGACTCGACAATCACCACCGTGCCTCCGTCTCCGCCAGTCGCCCCCGCCGCGTGCCCGTCTGCCTTCCTCGCGTTCGGGTCGCTGCTGTAAGGGATCGGCGTCGCCACAGCACTCGGATCGGGTAGCGACGGAACCGACGACGTCGGGTTCCCCTCAACTCCGCACGCCCCGTCTGACACCCGGAATCCTCTCCCGGCTCCTGCCGTCGCCAGCACAACTTCACCCGTGCACGACCCGGCGTCCAAATCGTACGAGTACGGAATCGTGATGTTCGCCGTCGACTCCGGGTTCGGTCCTGCCGGCACGTCGCTGTCCCTCCAAGCCACCCACGTCACGTTCTCGAACACGTTCCCGGCCACGTCCCAGTATCCGATTTGAGAGTCCCAGAACGTTCCGACCGGGTTGTAGCTGTCCAGGAAGTAGTTGTTCTCCACCTTCGCCTTACCCCCACGACGGGGGTTGATCCCCGAGTGCGTGATCCCAACCCAGAAGTTGTTGTACAAATGCGCGGTCCCGAACCGCAGTGCCGGTGTCCGCTCCGCCACGAACCAATAGTAGTTGTGGTGGAACGTGATGAACCCGTTCGTGTTGTCGCTGTTCGACTTCCCGACGAGGCCGCCTCTTCCGGAGTTCAAGCACGCGCAGTACGACACTGTCACGTATTGCACCCCATCTGTCATGTCCATCAATCCGTCGTATCCGTTCGTCTCTCCGCCGAACGCCTCCAGCGTGCAGTGGTCCATCCACAGGTTCCTGACCCCACGGGCCATTCCCACAGCGTTCCCACCGTTCGACTCTGGGTACCCGGGTTCCTTCTTCACGTTGCGCACGTGCAGCCCTTGCAGTACGATGTTTGTCGCCTCCTGGATCCCGATCCCGATCTCGTCGAACAGCGCGTTGCCATTCATCCCCATCAGCGTGATGTTCGACACTTTCACCAAGCTGATCTGGTACCCGTTCAGTTTGCAGCTCGTTCCCGCCTTCTTCGCTTCGTCGATGTCCGTGTTCCCAAGCGTAATCGTCCCACCAACGATGACGACCAGCGGCTCGTCATTCGATGCACGACCACAGATCGCCGACAAAAGCTCTGTACCCGTGCTCACCTCTACAACTCTGCCGCCGAACCCTCCCGTTGTTCCGCCGTTCTCCGAAGCGAACCCGGCAATGTCTGTGTTGAGGTGAGAAGAATGTTTCGTTACTTGCACGAAGACTAATGTGCTGGCCCAGGCAGGGTTACCTTTACAGGGGGGTGAAAATATTAGCTAAGTGTTCAGGCAGAATATTGTCTTTCATGCATGATTGGTGCTAGTCTTCGTCTGACCTTCCCCCACGTTTTCTAGCGTTAATTGTGGTTTAGAGGTTGTCTTTTAGGGTCTCCGGTTGACCATTGAGGCTGTGAGGTGACTTTCTGTTGGTGGTGTGGGAGGTCAAACAAAGGCAGGCCTGTGCTGGCCTTGCTAGTGGGTAGCGGGCCGAATGCAGCTTGTTCCCCGCCTGGAGCGTGTCTAACACGTCTTTGTTTGTGACGATGTCGTCTGGTCAAGCATGTGGGCAGTCCTATCTTATAAACCTAGTCTAGATTCTAGAGTATTGTTCCGATGAGTTTGGCTGTACCTTAAAGTACCGTTGGCCTGCCAGCTCGCGACAACACTGGACTTGGGGAAATTCCTAGTTTGGAGTCATTTTGCCTGCCCCAAATTTCCGACACAGACCCCCAAAAAGCACTCTGGCTGCAGACCTCCAGTATGTCGTTCTAGTCCGGGAACAAACAAGTCAGGTCTTTAAAAACAAATGTGACTTAGGGTCGCCGCTTGGGTGGCGCCGATCCAAGCGCACAGCACCAGCGACGCGGTAGCATTTGCACCTCACGATGGGGCTGCGGCCAGGAGCGTCGGCAAGCGAGTGCCGGCAAGTGGACGGAGCAAGCCTGAACGTGGCAGTTATTTCCGCCACCAGATCCCGGATTTTCCTCGTAGTTCGTCATGTCACGGTCGCGCTGTAGCACGTCGAGATAAGACTGCGAGGTCGACCGCGTGTCTTCTTTCGCCGCACACGCTTGACGTGGGCGCCCTTGAGCAGTGCTCAGCAAAGCGGAGACGCTTTCTCTGCAACACCAGCAGCCGGAACCTCAGTGCCTGCATGCAGGGGGAAGCCGCCATCACTCCTCGCATCGCGCGTCGTCGGGCTGTGGCGCACAACACCCGACACTTTGCCAACATGCCGACAAGGCTGCAGTGCTCCAGGCCTCCGGCGGTGGATTGAACTGCCAATAAAGCAAAGAACCAGAGAGGTCACATACGTTCGAGCAAAGGTTCCAACGTGTAGAGGCAGTCGAAGTCCGACGAGCGCGTGCCGGTGCCAGCCCAGCGAGACAGGCCATCCTTCAAACAGGGCGCTACGTCCATTTCGTCCATGTACGGGACAAACACCGATCCGGTGGACTCTGTGTTTGGAGGGATGGTCCACGACACCTCGGAGAGCAAGTTCTTGCTGATGACCCACGTACCGGCGCCCAAAGACCCGAAAACTGCGCCGAAAGGATTCACCATCTTCTCAAACACGTTCTTCTCCAACAACGCCGCAGCTGGCGCCTGCACGTTCACTCCGACCAGCTCCGAGTTGTAGAAGCGGTTGTTGAACAAGTGCGTCTCACCAGACTCCAAGCCAACCATGCAGCCCACAACCGTGTCGTCCACGTCGTTCAGCTCGTTGTGGTGCAGCGTCACCTTCGTGCTCGCACCCGTCACCACAACTGAACACGAGCTCGCGCTGGCACTCCGCTTGAACACGCTGTACGACACCGTCACGCGGCTCGATTCCCCGCCGATCGACATCAGCGATGTCACGTAGCTCTCCTCGTCTGTCCGCCCGTCGAAGCTGATGTGGTCGATCCAGATGAGGTCGTTCCGCCCCGTCAGCCGGATCGCAGACCCCGCGTTCGACGATCCTTCGCCCCCCGTGTTGAACACCTTCTTCATCGTGAAACGCTGGATGATGATGTTGTACGTGTTCTCCAAGTGCAGACCAATCCCGTCGAATGCTCCTCCGTTGTACCCAATCATCGTGATGTTCGACACGCCCACAAGACTCACCTCGTTCGGGAGCAACGTGCACCCCGGTCCCGACACTCCCTCGAAGTCCGTCGAAGACATTGTCGCCGTCCCCTCGAAGAAGATTGTGATCGGGGCTGACGGCGACGCACGGTGGCAGATCGCCTCCAACACTGCAGTTCCGGACTCGACAATCACCACCGTGCCTCCGTCTCCGCCAGTCGCCCCCGCCGCGTGCCCGTCTGCCTTCCTCGCGTTCGGGTCGCTGCTGTAAGGGATCGGCGTCGCCACAGCACTCGGATCGGGTAGCGACGGAACCGACGACGTCGGGTTCCCCTCAACTCCGCACGCCCCGTCTGACACCCGGAATCCTCTCCCGGCTCCTGCCGTCGCCAGCACAACTTCACCCGTGCACGACCCGGCGTCCAAATCGTACGAGTACGGAATCGTGATGTTCGCCGTCGACTCCGGGTTCGGTCCTGCCGGCACGTCGCTGTCCCTCCAAGCCACCCACGTCACGTTCTCGAACACGTTCCCGGCCACGTCCCAGTATCCGATTTGAGAGTCCCAGAACGTTCCGACCGGGTTGTAGCTGTCCAGGAAGTAGTTGTTCTCCACCTTCGCCTTACCCCCACGACGGGGGTTGATCCCCGAGTGCGTGATCCCAACCCAGAAGTTGTTGTACAAATGCGCGGTCCCGAACCGCAGTGCCGGTGTCCGCTCCGCCACGAACCAATAGTAGTTGTGGTGGAACGTGATGAACCCGTTCGTGTTGTCGCTGTTCGACTTCCCGACGAGGCCGCCTCTTCCGGAGTTCAAGCACGCGCAGTACGACACTGTCACGTATTGCACCCCATCTGTCATGTCCATCAATCCGTCGTATCCGTTCGTCTCTCCGCCGAACGCCTCCAGCGTGCAGTGGTCCATCCACAGGTTCCTGACCCCACGGGCCATTCCCACAGCGTTCCCACCGTTCGACTCTGGGTACCCGGGTTCCTTCTTCACGTTGCGCACGTGCAGCCCTTGCAGTACGATGTTTGTCGCCTCCTGGATCCCGATCCCGATCTCGTCGAACAGCGCGTTGCCATTCATCCCCATCAGCGTGATGTTCGACACTTTCACCAAGCTGATCTGGTACCCGTTCAGTTTGCAGCTCGTTCCCGCCTTCTTCGCTTCGTCGATGTCCGTGTTCCCAAGCGTAATCGTCCCACCAACGATGACGACCAGCGGCTCGTCATTCGATGCACGACCACAGATCGCCGACAAAAGCTCTGTACCCGTGCTCACCTCTACAACTCTGCCGCCGAACCCTCCCGTTGTTCCGCCGTTCTCCGAAGCGAACCCGGCAATGTCTGTGTTGAGGTGAGAAGAATGTTTCGTTACTTGCACGAAGACTAATGTGCTGGCCCAGGCAGGGTTACCTTTACAGGGGGGTGAAAATATTAGCTAAGTGTTCAGGCAGAATATTGTCTTTCATGCATGATTGGTGCTAGTCTTCGTCTGACCTTCCCCCACGTTTTCTAGCGTTAATTGTGGTTTAGAGGTTGTCTTTTAGGGTCTCCGGTTGACCATTGAGGCTGTGAGGTGACTTTCTGTTGGTGGTGTGGGAGGTCAAACAAAGGCAGGCCTGTGCTGGCCTTGCTAGTGGGTAGCGGGCCGAATGCAGCTTGTTCCCCGCCTGGAGCGTGTCTAACACGTCTTTGTTTGTGACGATGTCGTCTGGTCAAGCATGTGGGCAGTCCTATCTTATAAACCTAGTCTAGATTCTAGAGTATTGTTCCGATGAGTTTGGCTGTACCTTAAAGTACCGTTGGCCTGCCAGCTCGCGACAACACTGGACTTGGGGAAATTCCTAGTTTGGAGTCATTTTGCCTGCCCCAAATTTCCGACACAGACCCCCAAAAAGCACTCTGGCTGCAGACCTCCAGTATGTCGTTCTAGTCCGGGAACAAACAAGTCAGGTCTTTAAAAACAAATGTGACTTAGGGTCGCCGCTTGGGTGGCGCCGATCCAAGCGCACAGCACCAGCGACGCGGTAGCATTTGCACCTCACGATGGGGCTGCGGCCAGGAGCGTCGGCAAGCGAGTGCCGGCAAGTGGACGGAGCAAGCCTGAACGTGGCAGTTATTTCCGCCACCAGATCCCGGATTTTCCTCGTAGTTCGTCATGTCACGGTCGCGCTGTAGCACGTCGAGATAAGACTGCGAGGTCGACCGCGTGTCTTCTTTCGCCGCACACGCTTGACGTGGGCGCCCTTGAGCAGTGCTCAGCAAAGCGGAGACGCTTTCTCTGCAACACCAGCAGCCGGAACCTCAGTGCCTGCATGCAGGGGGAAGCCGCCATCACTCCTCGCATCGCGCGTCGTCGGGCTGTGGCGCACAACACCCGACACTTTGCCAACATGCCGACAAGGCTGCAGTGCTCCAGGCCTCCGGCGGTGGATTGAACTGCCAATAAAGCAAAGAACCAGAGAGGTCACATACGTTCGAGCAAAGGTTCCAACGTGTAGAGGCAGTCGAAGTCCGACGAGCGCGTGCCGGTGCCAGCCCAGCGAGACAGGCCATCCTTCAAACAGGGCGCTACGTCCATTTCGTCCATGTACGGGACAAACACCGATCCGGTGGACTCTGTGTTTGGAGGGATGGTCCACGACACCTCGGAGAGCAAGTTCTTGCTGATGACCCACGTACCGGCGCCCAAAGACCCGAAAACTGCGCCGAAAGGATTCACCATCTTCTCAAACACGTTCTTCTCCAACAACGCCGCAGCTGGCGCCTGCACGTTCACTCCGACCAGCTCCGAGTTGTAGAAGCGGTTGTTGAACAAGTGCGTCTCACCAGACTCCAAGCCAACCATGCAGCCCACAACCGTGTCGTCCACGTCGTTCAGCTCGTTGTGGTGCAGCGTCACCTTCGTGCTCGCACCCGTCACCACAACTGAACACGAGCTCGCGCTGGCACTCCGCTTGAACACGCTGTACGACACCGTCACGCGGCTCGATTCCCCGCCGATCGACATCAGCGATGTCACGTAGCTCTCCTCGTCTGTCCGCCCGTCGAAGCTGATGTGGTCGATCCAGATGAGGTCGTTCCGCCCCGTCAGCCGGATCGCAGACCCCGCGTTCGACGATCCTTCGCCCCCCGTGTTGAACACCTTCTTCATCGTGAAACGCTGGATGATGATGTTGTACGTGTTCTCCAAGTGCAGACCAATCCCGTCGAATGCTCCTCCGTTGTACCCAATCATCGTGATGTTCGACACGCCCACAAGACTCACCTCGTTCGGGAGCAACGTGCACCCCGGTCCCGACACTCCCTCGAAGTCCGTCGAAGACATTGTCGCCGTCCCCTCGAAGAAGATTGTGATCGGGGCTGACGGCGACGCACGGTGGCAGATCGCCTCCAACACTGCAGTTCCGGACTCGACAATCACCACCGTGCCTCCGTCTCCGCCAGTCGCCCCCGCCGCGTGCCCGTCTGCCTTCCTCGCGTTCGGGTCGCTGCTGTAAGGGATCGGCGTCGCCACAGCACTCGGATCGGGTAGCGACGGAACCGACGACGTCGGGTTCCCCTCAACTCCGCACGCCCCGTCTGACACCCGGAATCCTCTCCCGGCTCCTGCCGTCGCCAGCACAACTTCACCCGTGCACGACCCGGCGTCCAAATCGTACGAGTACGGAATCGTGATGTTCGCCGTCGACTCCGGGTTCGGTCCTGCCGGCACGTCGCTGTCCCTCCAAGCCACCCACGTCACGTTCTCGAACACGTTCCCGGCCACGTCCCAGTATCCGATTTGAGAGTCCCAGAACGTTCCGACCGGGTTGTAGCTGTCCAGGAAGTAGTTGTTCTCCACCTTCGCCTTACCCCCACGACGGGGGTTGATCCCCGAGTGCGTGATCCCAACCCAGAAGTTGTTGTACAAATGCGCGGTCCCGAACCGCAGTGCCGGTGTCCGCTCCGCCACGAACCAATAGTAGTTGTGGTGGAACGTGATGAACCCGTTCGTGTTGTCGCTGTTCGACTTCCCGACGAGGCCGCCTCTTCCGGAGTTCAAGCACGCGCAGTACGACACTGTCACGTATTGCACCCCATCTGTCATGTCCATCAATCCGTCGTATCCGTTCGTCTCTCCGCCGAACGCCTCCAGCGTGCAGTGGTCCATCCACAGGTTCCTGACCCCACGGGCCATTCCCACAGCGTTCCCACCGTTCGACTCTGGGTACCCGGGTTCCTTCTTCACGTTGCGCACGTGCAGCCCTTGCAGTACGATGTTTGTCGCCTCCTGGATCCCGATCCCGATCTCGTCGAACAGCGCGTTGCCATTCATCCCCATCAGCGTGATGTTCGACACTTTCACCAAGCTGATCTGGTACCCGTTCAGTTTGCAGCTCGTTCCCGCCTTCTTCGCTTCGTCGATGTCCGTGTTCCCAAGCGTAATCGTCCCACCAACGATGACGACCAGCGGCTCGTCATTCGATGCACGACCACAGATCGCCGACAAAAGCTCTGTACCCGTGCTCACCTCTACAACTCTGCCGCCGAACCCTCCCGTTGTTCCGCCGTTCTCCGAAGCGAACCCGGCAATGTCTGTGTTGAGGTGAGAAGAATGTTTCGTTACTTGCACGAAGACTAATGTGCTGGCCCAGGCAGGGTTACCTTTACAGGGGGGTGAAAATATTAGCTAAGTGTTCAGGCAGAATATTGTCTTTCATGTAGGTGGGCCATTTGGGGCCCTGTATTGGGTACCTATATCACCACGTAGCAGTGCACTACATACCACCACCACTACACGGTTGATGCCGTATAGAGGGGATACGGTATGCTGTAGTGCATACCACACTGTACGTAGGTGGTGCATTCCTGCTCCACATAGGGTACCAATACCGGTAGATGGGGTGGTTGCCCACCTCAGCACCTCAGCACCATAATGGGGTCACCTACACACACAGTATGCACTCGCTGTGGAGTGCGTGTATACACACACCTACACGGTATGATGGGTGTATACAGTACCTACGTGGTGTGGTGGTGGTATGTGGTGGTGTACAGCGGATGCATTCCCTGTGCATATCCCTACCCCTGGATACCCCTGGATCTGCCACCCTCTTCCTGACCCCTTCCCGACCCCCGATCTGACCCCGGTAGCAGGAGGTGATATATATACTACGCGCGCGCGCGTAGGCCGCAGACACAAGCGTTTCTGGAGGTGGGTCCTGGGATCCGGGGATCTGGGCATCTGACCCCTCCTGAGACCCCTCCTGAGACCCTTCTGCGTCCCTGTATATACACCTACATCACACCACGTGCACACACCACTACACGGTTGATGCTGTATAGTGGGGTATACGGTGTGTGGTGTGTATACCACCGTGCAACCACCTGCGCATTACCGTGCTGATATGGGTCCCATATTGGGCCATATTAGGACCTGGTCCATGCTCGGGGTCAGATCCCGGGATGGCAGGAGGTGTTATATATACTACGCGCGCGCGCGTAGGCCGCAGACACAAGCGTTTCTGGACCCGGGGTTGGACCCCAGACCCTGATATCGGGGGATATCGGGTCCTGGACCACCTCCTGAGGACCATCCGCTGTCTGCTAACACCACCTACCAACAGCACGTGTGCACTACGAGTAGTAGCTACATGCTGTATACTTAGGTACTACGTGTATACGTGTGCATGCATGCACGTGTACACTGTACCACCACGTATGCACAGAGGGATGCTATGTGCTGGTATCACCTGATACCGGCATCAGCAACCTCTACACGAGCTCGTGCATCTGCTGCTGCAGAGCAACGTACGCTGCGTGGTGCAATACACCTACACGTATGGGTGCAATATGGCACTATGCGGGGATGCTGAGGGCACCGTGACGGTCCTCTGCATATCCATCCTCATATGCCAGTATTGGGACCAATACTAGGGTGCTACCTACGTACTGCAGTGTACACTGTGTGCACACGTGCTGTGTACCGATACCACGCTCCTCCTGCGGGCTTAGGTATTGCGTATACGCACTGTGCTGCTACACGCATGCACTACGCATGTAGGTGTACATGTACTGGTACGGTGTATGCCATATCACTAGATACCGGCATCAACGCACCTGTGCATCAGCGCATGTGCTACTGCGTATACGCGTAGCAGTGCACTGTGTACACCACACCACTGCATACCACCTACCAGCAGTGCATCTAGGAGCATGCTGAGGGCACCGTACGGGTCCTCTGCACATCCGTCCTAGTGTACTAGTTAGGAGGTGGTATTGTGGTGGTACACCTAGTAGTACTACGTGCTGCATACCACATGCTGCTGATGGTGTAGTGTATGCACACACCACGTAGCAGTGTACCATGGGTATACACCTACGTATGCATAGGTAGGAGTACTACGTACATACCTACATGCAGTACTACATGTGGTACTGCTGTGTGGAGCACTAGCAGCTGTGGTGGTAGATACCTACGCACCGCTCTGCTGAGCATCAACAGCATATCCATCCGCTGCTGTGTAGTGCTACTGCATGCTGTGCAGTGCATACGTACTAGCAGAGGAGGATGCTACGTAGCTATACACCGTAGTAGGTGGTATGTATATACCATACCTACGTACTGTATGTGATACCACGTAGCAGTACACCGAGGTGCTGTGGATACCTACGCGGTGTGTGAGTACACCAACCACGGGATACCAGCAGCAGCTGTGGTGCTAGTAGCAGTACATACATACGTAGTAGCATCCTATGCATACGTAGGTGTATGTATACCACGTAGTAGTATGTACTACCTGTGGTATGCTGCTACCTAGGATGGTAGGTGGATGGATAGATGCATCCGTGCTGCATCGTATCCCGGTACCTAGCAACCACGAGCTCGTGGTGGCACATCCTGGGTGGTATGAGGACGTAGTATGTACACCTACGAGTAGAGTGTATACATACTACTACATACTACCATACATACTACCCTATAGCACCATGTGGTACTACGTGGTGGTGTATGTGGTGATGTATGTGGTGGTATGTGATACCACGTAGCATCAGGAGGTGGGTGGATATGGCATCCTGCGTGCTACGGTATCGTGGTAGTATACACACATACGTAGTATGGTGGTATACATACTACCTATACTTACACCCTGTGTACCGTATGGTACTACGTGGTGATGTATGTGGTAGATACCACACCTCGTGGTGGCACGGAGGAGCTGAGGATTGCATCCCGAGCTCGTCACGAGGACCTCGAGGTCATCCTGGGGTACTATCGGTAGCTAGTATACACACCTACGCAGTATGTGGTAACTACATACCACCGTATATACCACCATATCACCTCTTAGCGCCCCTTAAGGTGCTACGTAGGTGAGGAGGTATTCTACGGGGTCTGCTACCTCGTCCTCAGGAGCTGCTGAGGTGGGTGGATACCAGGACCTGAGGTGGATCTGTACCCATCCCGAGGTCCTCAGCAGCACGGTGTAGTGATAGTATACACACATACTGTGGTATGGTGGTATACATACTACCTACATACTACCTATACATACACCTGTGTACCATGTGGTACTACGTGGTGGTGGTATGTGGTGGTATGTGATACCACGTAGCATCAGGAGGTCGGTGGATACACCACGCAGCGGTGGATATCCCGTCCTGCATCCTGTAGATGCTACGGTATCGTGGTAGTATACACACATACGTAGTATGGTGGTATACATACTACCTATACAGACACCCTGTGTACCGTATGGTACTACGTGGTGGTGTATGTGGTAGATACCACACCTCGTGGTGGCACGGAGGAGCTGAGGATTGCATCCCGAGCTCGTCACGAGGACCTCGAGGTCATCCTGAGGGTATGTTGGTAGCTAGTATACACACCTACGCAGTATGTGGTAACTACATACCACCGTATATACCACCATATCACCTCTTAGCGCCCCTTAAGGTGCTCCGTAGGTGAGGAGGTATTCTACGGGGTCTGCTACCTCGTCCTCAGGAGCTGCTGAGGTGGGTGGATACCAGGTCCTGGGTGGATCTGTACCCATCCCGAGGTCCTCAGCAGCACGGTGTGGTGATAGTATACACACATACTGTGGTATGGTGGTATACATACTACCTACATACTACCTATACATACACCTGTGTACCATGTGGTACTACGTGGTGTGGTATGTGGTGGTATGTGGTTGTATACACCAACACCAACCTCCTCCTAGTGGATGGTGGAGCGGATGGTGACCCTGATATCAGCGCTATCGGTCTCCCATATCCTGTACCCACCAGCCCGTACAGTGGATGGGTCTATCCATACCACACCTACATCCCCTATGGTGTGTAGGATGGTGGACCTCCCACCCTCGTAACTAGGAGGTATGGCACACTTACATCCACCCCGTGGTTGGTGTACCATAGTGGCTAGTGCAGAATGGCATGTTATGGCCCCGATTCCCAGGGTCATACACAGTTGGCCATCTTAGCCACCTCCTCAGGGCTCCTTGGGCCCGTGGATGGAGGCTACTGCCTACCACTGACTCCGTAGGTGGGTATAATGAGGGTGGGAGATACCACCACCACGCATCTACCGCTCCTCGTAGCACTACGGTGCATTGTATAGTGACAGTGGCTGCTGATAGCATACCACGATACCATACAACGTAGGTTGTGTAGTGGCTGCTGATAGCATACCATCTACCGTCCTACAGCACGTAGAGGATACTGCTGGTGGTGCTGAGTGGTTGGTGGCTGCTGATAGCATACCATCTACCGTACAGCGTACTACGCAGCGGAGGACATTACCTTACTACGCTGTGTGGAGCACCCGTAGAGGATACTACTGACTGTACGTATGCTACGAGGACTGTGTGTGGTGGATACCACATACCATCCTACAGCCGGTATGACGAAAACCTTCAAGCGTCGTCACCAACTTGAGGACAAGCCTCAAAGATCCGTGTTGATCGTCCAAAAGTTGGAGAAACCCTTTTAAACATGGGTTTTCATCCTCCTAGAGTTGACACAAACCTTTTCACGGTTTTGATCGGCAGAAACTTGAGGACAAGCTTCAAAACCCAGGTTCGATCGTCCAATATGTAGGGATACCCCTCAAACATCCATCGTGATCATCCTACAGTTGACGAAAACCTTCAAGCGTCCGTTTCGATCGTCACAACTTGAGGACAAGCCTCAAAGATCCGTGTTGATCGTCCAAAAGTTGGAGAAACCCTTTTAAACATGGGTTTTCATCCTCCTAGAGTTGACACAAACCTTTTCACGGTTTTGATCGGCAGAAACTTGAGGACAAGCTTCAAAACCCAGGTTCGATCGTCCAATATGTAGGGATACCCCTCAAACATCCATCGTGATCATCCTACAGTTGGCAGGTGGAAAGTGACCTTGTCCAGACAAGCTTATTTCCGTAAGTCCCCTGGACGGGTATTTTCATCTTGCCCCTACGCAATGTAAGTGATAGGTTTACCCTGGATGGTTTGATTCCTCTTCGTTCTTTCTTGCAGTCATGTCATCAAGAAGTATCCCGCAGACTTTACGTCAGCGAACACAAAAGGCGCAGACAGACCAGTAAGCAGAATTCCCACGGGATACCAGCAGCAGCTGTGGTGCTAGTAGCAGTACATAACATACGTAGTAGCATCCTATGCATACGTAGGTGGGGCTGGTGCCCATTACAGCACGGTTTTGTTAGATTTGCCCATTACAGCACGGTCTTCCTTAGATTTGCCCATTCGGTGTTTTCGAGTGCCCATTACAGCACGGTTTTCTTAGATTTGCCCATTCGGTGCCTCAAAAAGTGTCACTCGTGGGATTGGCTTTTTTTGAACCCGAAAAAGTGTCACATGCAGGACTCGAACTCACGACCTTCAGACCTTCCTCTGCGTTGTGGCGGTGACATCCACATTTTGGACGATGGACAATGGGCTGTCACCGGGCATAGCTGTCAGCCACATTGTGGCCCATTTGACCACAAAGTAGCCACAACCTTGTGGCTACCTTTGTGGCCAGGTGGACACCTTCAGTCAGTCAGAAGTTCAGATGAGGTTAACGGGTTTTAGGGCCAGCATTTGGGCCAGCTGCTACGCCGTTTCCGGCTGAAATTCTGCTGGACCACGTCGCCGGCCAAGACTGAAAGAAAATGGCAGTTGTTGTCAACATTCATCCAAAATTCCGGGCCAAATCATCCCAATGTCACCTTCGTAGTGGCCGCACGCTTCGCGTGTTCCGCGCACTTTTCGACGATGTAGTGACACACTGCAGGCGCAGCGACGCATTCCGTTCGCATCCCGCATCCACCCGAATGATGAGAGTCAGAGTCTGACCCGGCGGCGGAGGGCCTCTGTCACCGCTCTGCGTCCTCCCCGAGTGGTGGCCGCCAAGATGAGCGGGGCGAAGGCATATACCCGCAGCCACCCCGCGTCGTCAGATGCCCCCCGGAGCACAGTCTCAAACAGGGCGGCGACCTGCGGTTTCGCCGTTGTGGGGACCCTGTTCAGGGTGGGCACATTGGCCGCGGCTACCTGGGCAAAGGTGAACGGGAGCGCCGCCCCCTGAAACCATCTCCCCGGGGCCGCCTCCCCCCCTGGGGCCGCCTGCCCCCCCGGGGCCGGGGGGGCCGGGGGCCTCCGCACTGGCTCCAGCCCAGCGGCCACTCGACCTTGGTAGGCCCGGGAGCGGGGGCACCAGCTGCAATGCCTGCCCCTCCGCTCCCCGGGTCCCGCCGCATCCCTGCAGATGCAGACCGCCGCTCCTCCTTGCGGCCCGGCCGGCTGGGCCCTAACCGGTGGCGGAGGTACCGGTGGCACGACAGGAATTACTACGGGCGGGGCCGCGGGCGGCTCCCCTGGCGGCCCGGGATTGGGGTGGATGTCCCCGTCGCAACACAGGTCGTCTCCTCCGCGCCCGGAGGAAACGACCTGTGCGGCGGCGGAGTCATCCATCCCTGTGGCCGCCCAGTGAGCCTGTCGGCCCCCCCTTCGTGGGCCCGGGTGCCGGGGGACGTCCCCGTCGTCGCACGGGTCATCGCCGCCCCTTCCCAAGGAGACGTGAATCTCCGGGTCCGGGCTTGCTATCCCGGCCGCGTGCGCCACCCTCACGCTGTCCGGGAACAGGACGGGCGTAAGTGGCCAGCTGGACTGCGGGGGACCCGGGGGTTGGCTCTCCATGGCCGCTCCCCTCCCCTGGCCGGGCTGCGCCAACCTGTCCTTCACCCGCGCGGCGATGGCTCGCACTGAGGCGACCAGGCCCGCGCCCCTCCCCAGGCCCGTGTCGGGCTTCTGCCTCACCGGGGCCGGCGTCCCGACGGGCGATCGTGACGCGGGGCGCTTGGCTCCAGTCGCCGGAGTCCCAAGCGTGGCCCCGCACACCCTCTCCAGAAGGCGTTGGCTCGCCGCGTCTACCGGGGGTCGCTGCTGCGGTTCCGGTGATCCGACCCCCGGAGCGGGGGTGCCGGATCCGCCGCTGACGTCTCGCTGCTCAGAGGCCGAGGCTTGCTCCGAACCCTGCGCCGGCTGGCTCGGCCCGGGCGCCGGCGAACCCGGCCGAAGGAAGCCCCCATCCATCGCCTCGGCCCCCTCCGACAGGAAGCTGGGCTCCGACGGCACGTACCCCCAGGTGAGCCCGGACGGGGGGGTCTCCCACCCTTCCTCGGGGCCTCCCGGCCGTCTGCGGCGCACGGCCGCCGGCGTACCGACCGGGGACCGCGATGCGGGGCGCTTGGCCCCCTGCCCCTGGTGGGCTTCAGAGCCCCCGGCCGGCGCCTCGGCCTGGCCCGGTTGCTGGGCTCCTTCCCGGCAGCCTCCTCCCGGGGGTTCTCGCTGATCGGCCCCTCCCTCCGCTGCTGGCGCTTCGGCCGACGGCTGGCTCGGCGGCGCTGCGCCCGCCCCCGCGCCCCCGTCTCCGGGGTCGGGGCCTCTCCTGTTCCCCCCGTCGGCCCGCGGAGCACCCGCCCCCTCTTGAGCCAGTTCGTCGTCCGACTCGGAGCCCGAATCCGACCCGTCCTCGCCCGATCCGGAGCCAGTCCCGGACTCGGAATCCGGAAAGGGGTTCGCCTCCGAGCTCCCTCGCAGGGCGCTCAGGTCCACCCCGTGCCTGAACTTCCGGCTCTGCCGCCGGTCCCGTGCCGAGCTGGCTTGGGCGGCGCCTGCGAGGGCGGCCGGGCCGGCCTCGCCGCCAGCCGCGACGTGGTCGGCCCGGACTCCCTCGCCTCCGGCGGCCGCGGGTTCGGCCCGGGCGGCCGCTGCTCGGTCGGCCTGGTCGACCTCGCCACTAGCGGCGACGGGGTCGGCCTGGCTGGCCTCGCACCTGGCGACTGCGGGGTCGGCCAGGTCGACCTCGCCACAAGCGGCGACGAGGTCGGCCTGGACGGCCTCGCACCCGGCGGCTGCGGGGTCGGCCAGGCCGACCTCGCCACAAGCGGCGACGAGGTCGGCCTGGACGGCCTCGCCCCTGGCGTCTGCGGGGTCAGCCAGGTCGACCTCGCCACAAGCGGCGACGAGGTCGGCCTGAACGGCCTCGCACCCGGCGGCGGCGGGTTCTGCCTGGACGGCAACGGGGTCAGCCTGGGCCTGGTCGCCCTCCCTGCTTGCCGGCAACGACTGCGCCCTGGGACGCCCCGCCGGGACTAGCTCGACGTCCCGAGGAGTCGCCGGCGAGGACGCCGCCGACGACCTCGGGAAGTCCACCTCCTCGTCAAAGAGGCGGCGCCCCACCGGCAGATCGCCGGCCTGGGGGGCCTCGGATGCCTCACGCATCCCAGCGTCCCTTCCGGCCGGCTCCTTTGGCCCGGGGGCTACTGGCGGCGGGAGGAACGCAAACCCCTGGTGGGGCACCCTCGCCGCCCGCGGTGCGCCCGGCACCAGTGCCCTCTCGGCCTCCTCTTGTGGGGCGAGCCCCCGCAAGATCTCTTGCATCTCGCCGAGAGATGCGTCCATCTCGGCGACGTGGGCTACGACGAGCTCGTCGTAGCCCCGACTCGCGGTCTCCCTGCGGTGCTGGGAGGCGTGCTGAGCGGCCTCGCCGGCGGAGGCGCTCAACCGCCCGCAAAGGCCACAGAGGGCCACCACCGGCGTGGCGGCCCAGCTGCGAAACCACTGGAGGTGTTCTTCCTCCAGCGCCTCCGCCTCCGCCTGCGCCCGGCGGACTCTCGCCCAAGCGTCCAGAACCGCGGGAAGCTGCGGTCCCTCCGGGAGCTCGTCGACGGCGTGTAGCGCCGTGGCCTGCACACCCTTGCTGGAGCGTGCAGGCCTCGGCCCGGTTGTCTGTGCTGTTTGTTTGGTTCGCAAAGGGGGGGGGTGGTACGAGCGGTTCGCAAACGGCGCTGTGGGTTTGTTGTTTGAAAAAAAGGGGCGTACCTCCCCCGCGCGCTGGTGCCGGTCCGGGCACCGGGTGTTCCGGCACCTACCCTGCTTGAAGGCAGGGCAAATGGGGAGCAACCGGTGCTCGTACCGGCACTGGCTACGACGACAGCCTGCGCGCCGGAAGTTGAAGTTCCGACAGACTTCCTCCTTCCGGCCTGCGGGCTGCGCCGTGTTCACACGGGTGTCGGCGGCTGCGGCTGCGGCGACTGCGGCTGCGGCGGGAGCGCGTCTTCCCTGCCTCAGCGCCTCGGCGAACGTCGGGACGGCGGCATCGACGGCGGCATCGACAGCGGCGGCGGCGGAAGCGTCCTCTCCCCGCGCGACCGCCTCAGCGAACGTCCGGGGGGCGGCCCGGAGAGACGCGGCGAACGCAGCGGCGTCCGTCGGTGTCCGTGTCGCGGCGGCGGGGCACGCGAACCCCGGCCACCCGGCCGTCGACAGGGCCGCTGCCCCTGCCGAGAAGGCAGCGGCCAGCTCCCGGCTGCCCGTCCCTGCTCCGAGGGCGGCGTCCCGTCCTCCCGCCCCGCCCGCCGGAGCGGGGGGCCCGCCACCCCCCGGGTCGGGGGCGGCCATGCGTGTGTTCTGTGTGT
>JAPJBO010002086.1:0-21557 GCA_030068145.1 Diplonema papillatum | reverse complement strand
TCGGGGGGGCTGGTACCTGTACCGGGGGTGCTGGTACCTGTACCGGGGGGGCTGGGCCCGCCCCTGCCCCGTCCACCTCCATGTCCTGTTCCTGTGGTTGTTGTTGTTGTTGTTGTTGTTGGGGCTGGGCCGGGGCCAGGGCCCCCTGCGGAATATCATCGGCCCCCAAGGGTGGCAGCCGCTCGGCCAGGGACAAGTCCACTTTCCGCAGGACCTTCTCCAACACGAGACAGAAGAACAACGGCCCGAGTGGGTCCCCCTGTTGCACTCCGCACTCGGACCAGACCACTTCCTCCCCGAAGGAAAGCCGTGACCTGCGCCCGTACGCCGCTATCGCGTATGGCAGGAGGCCTGGGGCGCTCTCGGCCACTGCCTGCAAGATGGCCTCCCTGCTCACCTTGTTAAAGGCGTTCTGCAGGTCCACCTTCAGGATCCCCGCCCTTGGCCGTCGCGCCGGTACGCCTCTCCCACGCACCGCATCGCGCAGACCATGGCGTCGGCGCCGGACTTCATCCCGACCCCGGTCTGGCCGCACCTCTCCAGGATGGGCTTCACTGCCTGCACCACGGACTTGTCCCTGGCCAAGATCTTGGCTGCCATCCTCCTCAGGACCTCTCCACAGGCGATGGGCCGGAGACCCCCGTCCTTCTTCTCGAGGGCCACTAGCCTGGCCCCAAACCCGTGCGGCCGGGCCTCGTCCGGGAGGCTCCCGGTGGCGATCCGCGCGATCACCGCCACCAGGGGGGCCCTTATCGGCGAGCCCGGGCTCACCAGGTCCAGCAGGTGCTGCGCCGACAGCCCCGACGGCCCTGGCGCCGTCCCTCGGGGGAGCGCCCTCAGCGTCTTAATGACGATCCCCCAAGAGACGTCGATCTCCGCGTTCGCCTGTGGTGGTATTGGGGGGAGGGGGGGTTCTGGCGCCTGTGGGTGTTTTTCTCTCATGACCCCCAGTGTCTCCTCGTTCACTGGGGCCACCTTCGCCGCCGAGAGCGCGGCCACCGCCTTCCCGAACCACCGGGCCTTCGTCTTGCGGATGACCTGCTGGACGGTCTTCGCATCCAGCTGGTCGGCGTCCTCCACGTCTGTCGCCAGACCGACGAACCGCCCGATCTGGTTGTCGTCCTCGTCCATCACGAGGAACCGGACCGGGGGCACGCCCGCCTGCCTCCTGCCTGCCGCCACTTCCTGCGCCTCCGTCCAGAGCTCGCCGAACCTGCCGTGCGCCCAAAGGTGGCAGCGACTCCTCAGGGCGGCCGCCACCTTCTTCCTCCCCCCTCTGCGCGGTTTGAAGAGGACGAGGGTGGCGAAGGAGTGTAACCGGAGCCACCCGGTTACGCTCCCCGTGGCCGCCAGCTGTAGCGCCTTCGCCAGCTGCGCGGCCACCACCAGCTGCGCATCCAGCGGGATCCGCTCCAGCTTGGGCACAGCCAGTGCGCTGACCTCCGCGAACGAGAACGGCATCTCCTCCTCGAACGCTGCGTGGGCCGGCCCCGCCGCTGGGTCGGCTGCCTGGCCTGCCGCCGGGGCTCGGCGTCGGTGGTTGTCGGCCGGTGGTGCCGCCGGGGCCGCGTCCGGGCGGTACGCCCGCGACAGGGGGCACATGTTCCTGTGCCTGCCCTGGACTCCCGGCAGGCGCCCGCAGAGGCAGACCGGCGGCGGGGCGGCTGGGGCCGGTGGGGGGGGCGCGGCGGGCCCCGGGTGCGGCTCGACGCATCCATCCACGGTGAGGTCGTCCCCACCGCGCCCCAGCGATCTCGTTGCGGACCTGTGTGTGTGTCCCCCCTTCCCCTTCCTGTTGGGTGTCCTTTCTGGGGGTGCCGCGCTCGCCGCCGAGCGGCCGAGCCCGCTCAGTCGCCTGAGGTCTTCGGCCGCTTGGCGGGGTTCTCGGCACCAGGGCCCGGCCCCTGGGCCTCCCCCATTGGCGCGTCGCTCCCCGGGTCCTTGTGCTCGCCGGGTTGGGGGGGGTCGGCCTCTGGCCGCTGCGACCCCATGAGGACGTCGCAGCCCGGGGGTCCGGGGGGATCTTTTTTGATGGCGAGGGCGGCGAGGGCGAGGGCGAGGCGGCGCTCCTTGTCCTCTTTCATTTGGGCGAGGGCCTCTGTGGCCTCCGCCGCCTCCAAGAAGGCGACGTCCCTCCTCCCTTCCCTCTCCCCGACCTGCAGTTGCAGGGATCTGCGAGGCCACTGCCTCGCCTCTTCGAGGGTGATTCCCTCTCGCTCCCTCCCCTCGCGCGTCATCTGCGCCTTCTGGGCCTCGTACTCCTGGGAGAGTACGAGGGCCCCTGCGGCGTGCGCCCTCAGCCCGGCCTCCATGTACCGGACGCACGTCCCGTACATGTTCCCCCAGGCCCGGGCCGCCACCTCTGCCCTGTGCATGGCGGAGTGGTGCTCCACCTCTCCCCGGGTGGCGACCACCGCCCCGCAGCCCGGGCAGACCTCGCCCGCGAAGCCCAGCTCCGTAAGCGCGAGCGGCTCGGACTCGCGCATGGCTGCCCACAGGGCGGCGGCTTCCGTGAGGGCTGCCCACCGGATGGCGGCCCTCAGCTCCTCCTCCTTGAGCAGGAGCGCCTCCCCGGGGTCGAAGGGGCTGTCCCACCTCCACTCCGGAGCAGGCTCCGCCGGGGGGGAGGCCCGCTCCGTGGGTGCGGCGGGCGGCTCCGGGAGCTGGCGAGAGAAGGCCCACGGGGCTACAGGGGCGGCCTGGAACCGGGCGGCGACCGGGGAGGACCCGGTGGCTTGGGGGGGGGAGAAAGTGGAAGACACACCGTCGACTGGCTCCCACCTTCGCGGCAGACGACCCATCAGCCGTGGGTCCTGCGGGTGCGCCGCCTCGCACGCTGCGTCGTTGCAGCCTTCGATGTCGCACGCTGCGACGTGGCGGTGCCGGCACCCGGCCCGACGGCACCCCAAGGCCGTCAGGGCCTCGATGCAGGCCGGTGTGGGCACGTGCCTGAAGCGGCACGGCTGGCGGCTGCATCCGCCGGGCGAGTTGAACTCGCGGCAGAGGGGGCGGTCCCCCCTGCGGTCCTCCTGCGGCGGGGGCGCTCTCCCGCCGGCCTTCTGCGGTGCAGCCGTCGCTGCCCTTCTCGATGCGGCCTCTCCGGGCCCCTGTCGTTGCTGTGCGGTCGTCACCGCCTTCGACGTCGGCTTCGATGCCGTCGGCTGCGCGGCTTCCGCCTTCCGCCCCTCGCTGACATGCGGGGGCTTGCGGCCAGGCGATCCGACTGTTTTCCAGCCGGATCGGGTCATCCTGGGGGGCGCGCGTTGTGTGTGTGTGTGAGGTTCTTTGTGTGTGCGTGCGGGTGTGTGCGTGTGTTCTTTTTTTCGTGCGTGTGTGCGGGGTAGTAGGTGGTGGGGGTAGGTGGTGTGTGAGTTGTTAGCGCGCGTGTGCGAGCTAGGGGTGAACACAAAGTGCGGGGCTTGCGTCCTGCACTGTGCGCCTCTCTAGCTCGCTTCCTTTGTTACCAACTTCCTTTTGTTCTCTCCGCGCGTTTTTTTTTTAGTTCCTTTTCAATTTTCTCGTGGGATACGAGAAGAACCCTCTTCCTCCGCGTCCACCCGCGGGGAAGATCTTACACCCAAAGAGAAGTTCCTTCACCAAGCGGCCATGTCATTTTGCGAATCGGCGCTTGGAGTGAAGGAAAGTCTCTTGGGAGCAAGTCTCCTGGGAATAAAAATGCACCGCCGTACTGTTTCCAGACGTGTACCTGGTGCCTGGCCGGTGTTCCCCGTGTTTCGAATTCTTTTTAACACAAACAGCAAATGGCACAACCACATCACTGACAGGCGCGGTTTTTTTGACCGCACCGGTTCACATTGAACCGGCGCCTGCCACACGGCACTGGGGAACCCCTTCTTTTCACTTTCTGGGGGTTCGGCTGGGAGCCTGGAAAGGCCGCCGCTTCGCCACAAGCAACCCTTTCTCGCACAGACACAGGAAATTCCACAACTTTGGCCCCGCAAGAAAAGCCAAGCACCAAAGCAACCTCGCCTTCGCAGCAAGAAAGACCCACCGGGGAGTCCAGCCTTCCGGAAACGGAAACGGTTTGTCAAGCCGCTTCTGCCTTCGAGCCTTCGATATTCAACCTCTCCGCCCCACAAGGGGGCAGAACCAGCCTTCGGGTGAGGAAACGGTTTGTCAAGCCGCTTCTGCCTTCGAGCCTTCGATCTTCAACCTTTCCGCCCCACGAGGGAGCAGAGAGGTACTGCTTGCCTTGGCCGCGTTTCGAAAAACACGTTTCCAGGGGACACCGCGAGGAGGTGGCAAGTCAGATTTTGTCCCCCAACCCCAAGACCACCCATTGAGAATTCCGGGGCCTTTGATGGCCAGCTTCTTGGACTTCACGACCTCTCAGGACCACTTTGCTGAAGGAACACCGAAAACGTGATAGGCAACTGTTGCATGTCGAAATGGGGAGGGCACGTTCTCCCGAAGTTGCGACCCTTGAAAGAACGTCGTTCGTAGGAGCTTCGAATTCCTGTGACGGTTTCGTTGGATGCATCGGTCAAAATATCAACAAAAATATGTACCCATAGCTCTGACAGAACCTTTTCGCTGACTCGTAACTTCACATACCTTGACTGCTTCCACACGAACTCTCGAACACCAGATTTTTCAAGCACAACTCCGACCCGAACCATCTTGTGAATTTCTTTTCTTCTTCTAGTTCCTGTTTGCGTTGTGTGTGCTGAATCCTGTTTTCTTTCGAGTCGGCCTCTTCACACAAGAGGCCGAACCTGGACAAGAAGGCCCACATCGAAGCACTAAGAATCCATCAAATGCACGAGGGGGCCCGCAGGGCCACCGAGTGCGGGTTTGCGGGTCAAAAACTCGAGAAAACGGGTACCCATAGCTCTCCCAGAACCTCTTCAATGACTCACAAGTGGGCATACCTTGGTTCGTTTTGCGCGAAACCTCAAAGACCAGCTTTTCGGATCACCAAATTCGTCCGACATCCTCGCCATTCATCGTGAACTTGTCCTTTGGTACTATTTCCTGTTTTTGTTGCGTTTTTCGCTCTCTTTCGAGTCGGCCTCTCACAAAGAGGCCGTATCTAGAAGGAAGGCTACAAACACTGAGAATCAATCCAATCCACGAGGGGGCCCGCAGGGCAACCGAGACTATAAATATTTGTGGCTTCAAAACCCGTCCGTCCGTCACAGTAAGATTTTCCTTGTTTAAAATTCACCTTCGTCGAAAATTTTTATAAAACTCAAAAAAAAAAATTCAATAGGGTCCCCTACAGAAATCCGCGAAATAGCCTATAACCAGTCCAGGTGTCAGGATACTATAAATATTTGTGGCTTCAAAACCCGTCCGTCCGTCACAGTAAGATTTTCCTTGTTTAAAATTCACCTTCGTCGAAAATTTTTATAAAACTCAAAAAAAAAAATTCAATAGGGTCCCCTACAGAAATCCGCGAAATAGCCTATAACCAGTCCAGGTGTCAGGATTGGTCGGGTTTGCAGCACAGGTTTGTAACGTTTTTGTGCACCGCACCAACGACTCTCAAACTTTCTACAGGTACTGCTTTGAAGAATCCAGGGGCAGTCCGCAAACCCGAAAAAATTAAAGGAAGAATTCGACATACTGTACTCACACTCTTGTGGCTTCCCCCTTTTGCGCATCGCTTCATCGATTCATTGCTTCATCTATTGCTTTGCGTTCTTTGTTGACTTCTTGTGCAGCAAGCTGGACCCTAAGTGCAATGCAAACAACACACCTTTCGTTCTGCCACTGTTTGTTGTAGGTGCTGTTGATGCTGTTGATGCTGTTGATGCTGTTGATGCTGTTGATGCTGTTGATGCTGTTGATGCTGTTGATGCTGTTGATGCTGTTGATGCTGTTGCTGCTGTTGCTGCTGTTGCTGCTGTTGCTGCTGCTGTAGGTGCTGTAGGTGCTGTTGGTGCTGTTGGTGCTGTTGGTGCTGTTGGTGCTGTTGGTGCTGTTGGTGCTGTTGGTGCTGTTGGTGCTGCTGTTGATGCTGTTGATGCTGTTGATGCTGTTGATGCTGTTGATGCTGTTGATGCTGTTGATGCTGTTGCTGCTGTTGCTGCTGTTGCTGCTGTTGCTGCTGTTGCTGCTGTTGCTGCTGTTGCTGCTGCTGTAGGTGCTGTTGGTGCTGTTGGTGCTGTTGGTGCTTGCTGTTGGTGCTGTTGGTGCTGTTGGTGCTGTTGGTGCTTGGGCAATGGTATGTGTTTGTTTCTGCTTCCTGACTCCTGCTGACGCTCCCCCCTCATCTTCTGATTCTCTATCTGCTGCCCCTGCTGCTGCCAGCTGTTACCCTGGCTGCCCCTCCTAGCTGATGCTCATCTTGCTTATTCCCCTGTTGATGCAGCTGCTGCTGCTCCTCTATCTGCTGCCCCTCTAGCTGTTGCTCCTCCAGCTGCACTCATCTTGCTTCGTCCCTCTTTGCGGCTCCTCTAGCTGCTGCTCCTCTAGCTGCTCCTGTCTTGCCTCCAGTGGTTGCTCATCTTGCTTCCTTCTTGCTGCTGCTCCTCGAGCTGCTGCTCATCTTCCTTCTTCCCTCTTGCTGTAGCTCTTCCTCCTGCTTCTGCTCCTCTATCTGCCGCCCCTCTAGCTGTTCTATCCTCTAGCTGCTGCTCATCTTGCTTCTTTCTCTCTTCTTCCTGCTTCTGCTCCTCTTTCTGTTGCCCCTCTAGCTGATTTATCCTAGCTGCTGCTCCTCTAGCTGCTACTCATCTTGCTTCTTCCCTCTTTGCTGCTCCTCGAGCTGCTGCTCATCTTGCTCCTGCTCATCTTCCTTCTTCCCTCTTGCTGTAGCTCTTCCTCCTGCTTCTGCTCCTCTATCTGCTACCCCTCTAGCTGTTCTATCCTCTAGCTGCTGCTCATCTTCCTTCTTCCCTCTTGCTGTTGCTCTTCCTCCTGCTTCTGCTCCTCTATCTGCTGCCCCTCTAGCTGTTCTATCCTCTAGCTGCTGCTCATCTTGCTTCTTTCTCTCTTGCTGCAGCTCTTCCTCCTGCTTCTGCTCCTCTTTCTGTTGCCCCTCTAGCTGTTTTATCCTAGCTGCTGCTCCTCTAGCTGCTACTCATCTTGCTTCTTCCCTCTTTGCTGCTCCTCGAGCTGCTGCTCATCTTGCTCCTGCTCATCTTGCTTCTTTCCTCTTGCTGCTGCTCCTCGAGCTGCTGCTCATCTTGTTCCTGCTCATCTTCCTTCTTCCCCTCTTCCTGTAGCTTTTCCTCTGCTTCTGCTGCTCCATCTGCTGCTCCTCTCTTGCCTCTAGCTGCTGCTCATCTTGCTTCTTTCCTCTTGCTGCTGCTCCTCGAGCTGCTGCTCATCTTGCTCCGGCTCGTCTTCCTTCTTCCCTCTTGCTGTAGCTCTTCCTCCTGCTTCTGCTCCTCTACCTGCTGCCCTTCTAGCAGTTCTATCATCTAGCTGCTGCTCCTCTTGCTTCTTCCACTTGCTGCTCCTCCTCTATCTACTGCCCCTCTAGCTGCTGCCCATCTTGCTGCAGCTCTTCCTCCTGATTCTGCTCCTCTATCTGCTGCCCCTCTAGCTGTTTTATCTTCTAGCTGCTGCTCCTCCTGTCTGCTGCTCATCACGCTACAGCTCGATAGCAAGACCTCAAATTCCCCAAGAGTCGCGTCTGAATGATAAAGAGCGGCACAAGAACGACTGCAAATTGGCCGATAATCAAACAGCGGCGCGAGAACGACTGCAACTGTGGGCGGCAATGACAGATGACAGATGAACGGAGCTAGACCACAAATGTCCAAAGAGCCATGCCTGAATGACAGCAAACGGCCAAAGTGCGGTACGAGAACGACTGCAAATGTCCATAACACCTGTCTTTTTTTCCTTCAAGGACAGCAGATGACCGCAGAACGGTGCCAGAATGACAGCCAATGTCCAAGGAGCGGCGCCAGAACGACTGCAGATCGCCAGGGATTGCCCCAAGAATGACAGCCATTGACCAATGAACAGCGTTAGAATTACACAAATGCCCATGAGCCACGCCTGAATGACAGTGAACGGGCAAAAGAGCGGCGCTAGAACGACTGCAATGGCCAAACTACGGAACGAGAACGACTGCAACTGGCCGGAGATCGCCCAGGAAGGACAGCCAATGACCAAAGAGCGGCACCAGAATGACAGTGAACGGCCATAGAGCGGTACCAGAACGACTGTGCCAGAATGCCAGCCAATGGCCAAGGAATGCGCCAGAACGACTGCAGATTGCCAGAGATCGCCCCCAGAATGACAGCCAATGACCCGCAAGCGGCACTAGAATGACTGCCTATGACCAACGAACGGCGCTAAAATGACCACAAATGCCCATGAGCCACACCTGAATGACGGACCAAGAGCGGCGCTGAAACGACTGCAATGGCCAAACTGCGGAACGAGAACGACTACAACTGGCCGGAGATCGCCCAGGAAGGACAGCCAATGACCAACGAGCGGTACCAGAATGACAGTGAACGGCCATAGAGCGGTACCAGAACGACTGTGCCAGAATGCCAGCAAATGGCCAAGGAGCGGCGCCAGAACGACTCCCAATGACCAAAGAATGCCGCCAGAACGACTACAAATGCCCATAGAGCCTGAATGACGGCGGTCGGCCAAAGAGCGGCGCTAGAACGACTGCAAATGTCCAAAGAACGGCGCTTGAACGACTGCAAATTGCCCAAGAGCAGCGCCAGCATGACTGAAAATGGCCAAACTGCGGCGCGAGAACGACTGCAACAGGCTGGAGACCGCCCAGGAATGACAGCCAATGACCAAAGAGCGGCACCAGAATGACAGTGAACAGCCACAGAGTGGTACGAGAACGACTGCAAATGTCTAAATCACCTTGCTTGAGGGACGGCAAATGACCGCAGAACGGTGCCAGACTGACAGCCAATGACCAGCAAGCGGCACCAGAATGACTGCCAACGACCAAAGAACAGAGCTAGAATGACCACAAATGCCCAAAGAGCCGCGCCTGAATGACAGCGAACCGCCAAAGAGCGGTACTAGAGCGACTGCAAATGTCCAAAGCACCTTTGTTTGAAGGACGGCAAATGACTGCAGAACGGTGCCAGATTGACAGCCAATGGCCAAGGATTGGCACCAGAACGACTGCCAATCGCCAGAGATCGTTCCAACAATGACAGCCAATGAATGACCAGCAAGCGGCACCAGAATTAACGAACAGCGTGACACGTGAATGGTATCGTTTGGCTGAACAGGAAACTGTCCAAACCTGTCAAAGAATCCTGATCAATCATCAGGCAAAGACAGTTGGATAAACAACAAAGACTGCCTGCGTCGGCCGCGCTTGCAGCGCGTTTCCGAGGAACACCACGAGGAGGTGCAGGTCAGATTTTTGTCCCTCATGTCAAAAACAAGCAATGAGCCATCGTCTGGACTTCGAAGCGGAGGATGATGAGGAATATCCTTTGTGTGACTCTTGATCCCTTTGAAGAGTTTCCTGCAGTTCACAGCGCCACCTTGCCAAAGGAGCTCTCAACAATGCGATGAGTGCCCCTGATGTCGAAATGGGGAAGAAGTTCCGATCTTCGAAAGAACGTCGTTCGTCTGTACTTCGAATTCCTGTGAGGGTTTCTTCAGATGCATCGGTCAAAACCATCATCAAATTGAGCACGCGCACCGCTCTCTGCACTTGTTCACTTAATCGCAAAAAAAATGGCATACTTCATTGTTTCCGGTGGGCGCCAAAACAACCGGCATTGAACCTCGTCACCCCGCCATCTTTTATTTTGGTGTCATGTTCTTCCGGTTGTTTTTATTACCTTTTTTGTCGTTTCAATTTGAATGGTTTCAACTTCTTCTTGCTCGAGTCGGGCCTCCCATAGATGAGAGGCCCCCTTTCCTGGACAAGACGGGGCGCCTTCTTTCAAAGGTTCGGGATTCACGAGGGGGCCCGCTAGGGCCACCGAGTGCGGGTTTGCGGGTTTGCGTGCAGCAAAGGCAGCACCAAAGCGTTCTAACAAGTAGCTCTCGGACGACCACCTCGCACCGCTCTTTCTCCTTCTCTTTCGTCATCAGCACAGCATTCCTCTTGTGTTCCGACTCACTTTCGGCTGTGCATCAGTCATTTACTTCGTTGGCGACCATGATTATTCACTTTTGTCTCATTTATGTGCATCACACATCCTCATTTTTTTGTGCTGTCCCATATTTTTGGAGCCGTGACATAATGAGTGCTTGCGTGACATAATGAGCGTTTGCGTGGCATAATGGAGTGAAGAAATTTTGTGGCCCATGCAAAAAAATCCGTTTATTCGTCGCATCGTGCTTTTCGTTGCATATCTATTTTCCGGTTTGCTGTTTGTGGCAATGTGTGCGTCGCTGCAAAAACACGCGACCGAGGTTTGGTTTATTCCGCTCCACTACTGACCCTTCCTGTGGTGGTCGAGTCACGGCCTTGGCAACTCTGCTCATTTGTTTGGCACTATCCTAGATGCAACTTGCGAACGCTTATTATTCCCAGCCGTTCCTATTATTCCTTTCGACGCCGGCAGACAAGAATCGAATATCGGTTCGTGTTAGACACACGATGATCATCGTTTTGGAAACGGGCGTTTTGTTGCGCTTGAGTTGCATCACCGATCTGCAGTGGAAGCGGGACGGGTACAAGGAAGAGAGAGCACTGCGTCAAGCACCTCGAGTGACCTCGGCATGTTCCGTTACGAAGAGAAGAAATGCGTAGTTTTGTTCTATTCTTTTACTTGTTTGTTGTCGACAACATATTGTGGTTGAGGTGTCATTCAGATGTAGATCTAAAGCCGCCCACGTCAAATTTTGTTAAGCATTGAGTTCTTTTAAGTACATGAACCACATGGGTTAGCATGCACTGTGTCGCCGCTTAAGGTTACTTTATGACGTCGTCACCTGTCATTGCGTCGTCAAGGTCGAGTACTTGTGGCGCCAGGGGCGCTGGGCTTTCTTGCGGTTCTGGAGATTGCGTGGGGGGGCACAGGTGCGGACAGGCTTGCACGTTTTTCACTCTCGAGGGCACTGGAGTGCTTGGGGACGTCGGACGTTTCTGGTAGCCGCTTGCTTTAAGGGCCTTCCTCTTTTTTCGTTGCACCCCTGACTCGGGTGTGGTCGCCTTCGCCTTCTTCCGCTTGCGGCCGGCGATCGGGCTCTCCTTCGGGGTGCCGAGCACCCTCTTCTTCAACGCTGGTCGTTCGCCGGTCCCTGGCGTTGGTGGCGGCCTCTTGGCCGCCACCAAACCACTTTGTTAAGCATTGAGTTCTTTTAAGTACATGAACCACATGGATTAGCATGCACTTGTTAAGCAGCGGCTGCCAAAACTTGCCGTGACACCTATTTGATGCAAGGTAAAGGAGAAAGTTGGAAGTAATTGGGAACTTGATATTTTGTTGAGACCCTCGTAGCTCGCTGGGAAAAGTTTCACACACATAGTCTTCGGGAGGAAGTTGCACGATTGTCGATCTGCCCAAACAAACACCACGTGAAATGAGTTTCACAGGTGTTCAGATAAAGAGACGAGCTTGCAAAAAAACGAAAAATCAAACAGGCTCTTCGTTTTGTTTGTGCGTGCCGGTTAATCGTTTTGACTTGTATCTACCCTGTGTCATTTTCAGGTCAGGAATCCTGATCAACCACAAACACGCCGCGTAAGTCTTTTTAGCCTGCACAATACATTGAAGGGCAACCCGCAATATTGTTCGAGCGACGTCTTGGCGGTACGTGGATCATGGGGCTGGAATCCAGCTGTACTGGCGGGGTTTTTTAAAGTTATAGTTCGCTTGAGATTTTTTGTCGAAAGAGTCTCATGGTAACACCTGGAATTCCGAGAACGTATCCTTGAGCTGCAACGGTGCATTGCACGGTGCATGGCTCGACGCCTGTTTGGGCAAAAAACTGCTCTAGGTTCGCAAGGAGTGCTCCTACCACAACACACGGAAACCTTCTTCTGTTACGTGTTCGCTGCCGACGTGTTGTACTTGAGGCGTCATTTAGATGTAGATCCAATCGGAAAAGTGGAGAACACGAATGTTGCGTTGACACTCGCTACCCCATTGGGCGGCAATTGATCAGGATCAGAGTCAGGTGGCCGGTTCAGCTTCCACACATTGCACCTGTGGCTAAATATAGAGAGAGAAAGACGAGCTAGAGTGCAGGAACCATCTCTCCGGGGAGTATCCGGTCGCCCCGTACTACTGCAGTGGGCGTAAGTCGTTCGGTCGGTGCTATCACCGCGGCGGGCATTTCGTTTCAGGTGAGAAACTGATCAACCCCCAAAGCACACCGTCTCCGTCTGCTTGGTCTGCACAATACATTGAATAATATGGAGTAACCCACAACATTGCGAGGACTACACACCGCCACTGTCGATGATTTTCTGGCTCTCGCTACCGGAGTGCGACCTAGGTATCAACACGCAGGTGGTCCGGGGGGACATAGTGTTTTAGCTTAATGCTTACGCAGACTGTCTCTCGTGCATGGTTGATGCTGGCATCAAGTATTTTTCGAAGAAAACGCTAAATAGGAAAACACACAAGGTGGGAGGGGAGAGAAGAGACTAGTGCGGCTGCTACGCCCCATGCCAGAATACCCTGTGTTCTGGCACGGAACGTTTTCGACGGAAACTGAAAATGTGGTTCACTTTGGGTCCATTTTCTCGGCGATCCTGGCGTGCATTCGAACGAATCCTGACAAGGATGCTGTCGAAAGACATTTCAAACTCATACGCACAGCTGAGGCTAAAAATGTGGCGGGAAAGGTTGCGAAAGGTTCGAGCCCAACTGCACACTGTGAAATCCTCAGCGTAATTTTGTGTAGCGTTTTATGTCTACAATTGTGTGTGGCGCAAAGACCAACGCTGTAGAAAGCTCCCGGACTTTTGCCCCAATAGTGCTCAAGGTCTTTGCACATTCTTCTCGTCGGACGAAAAGAACAGGCGGAAAGCACCACCGAACTGCAGCCAAAAAATGGACAAAAGATGGTCGGAAACCCAAAGTTAGTAGCAATTATGTTGAAACACTTCATGGCAGTGAACGCGTTGCTCAGGGTAGTCGAAGGCCTGACGAACACACGCATGCAACAAATTTACACTACATGGCGCGCGCCGCGCCACGCCGAGCGCGCCGGGCCCAGCCACACTGGAAGAGAGGAGGTAGCAACACGCGGTAGGTAGCCCCAGCGAATTGGTGCAGCCCCTTGTCCGGCAGTCGCACAACACAAGCCATCATGTGCTGCGGCACAATAGCGTTCGAAAAGCAACTGCCGGTCAACGAGCCGACCAACTGCGGCTGGGAGCGGGGGGAGGGCTGGCGGGATGAGAATGGATAGCAAGCCACAAGGAGAGGAGGCAGAGGAGCAGTGCACCGTGTGACAACGGGCAGCGGAAGGAAGGGGGAAAGGAGGGGGGGTTGGACGCAAGGATAAGCATCACATTTTGTATAATATTGTCACGCATTGCATTCCGACGGAAGAATCCGCGCGGACTTTTTTTGTTCACAGAATTCGTATGACACCGTGTATGGGTATTTCATTGGGGTATTTCCCTTCGAGCCAGCAAAACAAATTTAATTCCCTAACAGCTAGCAAAAACAAATTTAATTCCCTTGTAGCACTTGACCAAAACAGTCCACCAGCCTGGACAGCTTGACCACACCAGTTCCACCAGTCTAACCCCTCCGAACAGTCTCCCTGGCCCTGGCCCACGCCTGATGCCGCAACCCCTTAACCCGGGCGGCGGCGCTTTGGCATGAGCCAGGAACCTCAAGGGGAGCAGCGCGAGAGGCATCATCCACGCTTCAAAGGCCCGCACACACCAGTCCCACCAGTCTTGGGGAGAAGGCGGGTGTCCTGACCGGCAGCTTCCGACCCCAGACCCACTACCCACGGGGGTGGCAACACAGCGGCGAGAAGTGGAAGGCACGGGCAAGACACGACCGGGCGACGCACCGCCGCGCACGCGGCGGCGGCAGCCGCCACCTTTGGGACGTCCTAGCGAACGCCGAGAAGAAGAAAGCCGACGCGCAACGGGCGGGGTGCAGACCGGGATCGTCAACCAACCGCCCGACAGCGGCTGCAGCGGCAGCAACAGCGGCAGCGACATCGACAGCGGCGACGTCGCGAGGACGCACGGAAGGACCCGCGGCACAGCACCAGTCCATTCCCCACGCGGGGGGAGATGGCCGTGGAACCCTCCCCCGGGATGACGAAGGCCGGGGAGAGCCGGGGGCAGTGAAGTAACGAAGCCCGCGAACGGTGGGTGGTGACCCCTCCGAACAGTCTCCCTGGCCCTGGCCCACGCCTGATGCCGCAACCCCTTAACCCGGGCGGCGGCGCTTTGGCATGAGCCAGGAACCTCAAGGGGAGCAGCGCGAGAGGCATCATCCACGCTTCAAAGGCCCACACACCAGTCCCACCAGTCTGGACGCCTGGACAGGATGACCAGTTCTACCAGCCTGAGTGGGAAAACATTGGTTGCCCACAGAGCAGGACCTGTCCTGCTGTAGGAAGGAGTGGGGGCGAAATGACAAGATTGTTAAAAGTCACACGAATCACAGGAGGTAGAACATGATTCATGGCATTAAGTTTGAAAGTACGAATCACAGGACGTGGAACATGATTCGTAGGACCGCTGAGCACAAAGTTACCAAGTTTTCAAAACACCGCAACGGAGCAGGCGCCCGGCAGGCATTAGGCTCGGTCAGGACTGATCCCTCACACCGAAGTGATCACGGGTTGCCTTGTGAGCGTAGATGCGCGGGGCTGAACTCAGGCTGCATGAGTGGGTTTTGTCAGGTAACGATGGCCCTCCACACCAGATCTCAAGAGTAAGCTTCGTTTCCAAAAGTCGTGATCAAGTCTACAGAAGGCGCGAACTTAACGCAAGGACCCTTCAGACGTGGAACGCATTGGTCAGAAAGCAAACACCGCAACGGAGCAGGCGCCCGGCAGGCATCAGGCTCGGTCAGGACTGATCCCTCACACCGAAGTGATCATGGGTTGCCTTGTGCGCTAGGTGCGCGGGGCTGAACTCAGGCTGCATAGTGGGTTTGCTGTAGTGCCGTGGCATCGATCAGCGCAAACCCGATCAGCGAGTAAACGTATCCATCCCTGGCCGTGGCGCTCGATGGCTTCGGTAAACCGCATCGCGTATACAGACGAGACTTGACTCCGTACTTAGAGAGCGAATTCTGTTGATCGTAGTGCAGATGACTTTACGCAGGATGATGCATTACTACCCCCCCTTCCCGCTTTGTCCTCCCAAAAAAAAGGTGATACCTGCCAGGATGCATGCCTTTGACGAAACAATCATGGCTCACGAACTAAGCAAAGGAAATGGATGGAAGGGATAAGCACACCCTGAAAAAGGATACACATGCGTGCAAAAGCAAGCCCGTACAGATAGAGGAACCGACCGGGTTATTGTGAAACACGCGGACATGCAATAGGAATAGGGCTGTCCCTACATTTTGCAGTGCCGTAGGGGGTTCGCGCGGAGATGAATCCTTTCTGAATCAAAAGGAAGCGCCTTTATTATACAGTGAGTTTGATTATGGTGCTTGCATTGATGAAGTAAGAATACTGATTGCTCCTGGGGAGTGATCAGTGCTTTAGGGGACCAGTTCCTGTCAACGGCGACTCCTGTCGGAAATTGTTTTTCCACCTGCCCGCCGACTTTTCTACACTGCTTGTAGGCTACTGGGCACCCAACTTTCAAAGCCGAGCATCGCACCACAAGGGCTCACAAGTCCTGTGCCACAAGCCGTACCCGCGGTCGTGTACAACATTACAGTAGGCAGCGGTGCCACAATGAACTTCAGCACTCAAGACGCATCTGGAATCACACCCCAGGTGCAGCGTTCATTTGACACTGACTAGTGCTCTTCCGAGTAGATCAGTGTGCACTCCTAACCCTTATTTCTTCTTTCACCACAGATCAGGCGTACGCAAATACGGCATCTTTCGCATCGTTTCTGTCCCTAAAAGTAGCCTCTCGCGGTGTGTCAAAGCCGTCTGACAGGTGGAAAAGCCATCTTCTTGCCTCGAGAAGTTGTTTTCTTGCACTCGAGATTTTTCACATTTTCCGGATTGCCACGAGGGCCCCCCGGACAACTTTTCTCTCGGGCAAAAAAAATAGCTATTCCTCAACGGTTGTCAGGGAAATGCACTTTGCAAATTGTGAGCAAAAACTGGAGGCATCGGCAAAAATGGCCAACACTTGGCCAAAGTCTAAACCCGGCAACAGAGGCCAAAATAGGCCAAACTATGGGCAAATCGGCCAACATGGCAAAAATGGCCAAAATCTGGAAAATTTGCCAAAATGGGTCAAAATAGGCCTACATCCGGAAAATGTGAAAACTCCAAAAAAAAGTGCTGTTGCTGGCTGTAAGGGAATAAAATTTGTTTTTGCTGGCTCGAAGGGAACTAAATTTGTTTTTGCTGGCTGTTAGGGAATTAAATTTGTTTCTGCTGGCTCGAAGGGAATTAAATTTGTTTTGCTGGCTCGAAGAAAATTAAATTTGTTTTTGCTGGCTGTATAATAAGGGAATTTCAATTATGCTGGCTATAAGGTAAATTGCTCTATTTCATTCCGTGCCAGTCTGACGGAATCCGTCGAATGCGGTACGGTATGGATATGCCATGCGCTGAGACATATTTTTCGATAATGACACGTGTAAAGAGATGAGCCAACCTGCAACAATTCTAGCACTCAGTAAAAGGTGCACTTCTGGCAGCCTAATGTAGCGCATACGTTGCCGTATTTTCAGTGGCCGGCAGCACAAAAAATGTACACTGGTCAAAGACGAATGTTTACGAAGTCTTTCTGGCGGTTACATGCACGGAGCAGTCAAAGTATGCGGCTGAGGCCTAAGCACACGAAAATACCAGGCCTTGTTTGCGCGACAGAAGGCGAACAAATTCGTTCAACACTTCGCGGTGTTGTTCTCTGGCGTTCGCTTTACAAACATCACCAGCACGATACTGGCAGCAACGAGAGCAGCACTGCCCATTATGGTGAGACTGCATATGCTGACTGCACCCATGCCTTGCCTCGATGTCAGTTGCCGGACGGGTGATGAAAGTGGCGATGGTGTGTGGGGTGCGTTGGTATCGGGTGCAATGGTAGGAGGTGCATTGGTCGCGGGTGCATTGGTAGGAGGTGAGTTCGTAGGGGGTGCATTGGTGGAAGGTACATTGGTAGGAGGTGCATTGGTGGAAGGTGCGTTGGTAGGAGGTGCATTGGTGGAAGGCGCATTGGTGGAAGGTACATTGGTAGGGGGTGCATTGGTGGAAGGTGCATTGGTAGGAGGTGCATTGGTCGCGGGTACATTGGTAGGAGGTGAGTTTGTAGGGGGTGCATTGGTGGAAGGTGCGTTGGTCGCGGGTGCATTGGTGGGAGGTGAGTTCGTAGGGGGTGCATTGGTAGAAGGTGTGTTGGTGGAAGGTGCGTTGGTCGGGGGTGCACTGGTAGGAGGTGAATTGGTGGAAGGTGCAATTGTGGGCGCCACAGCTACTACTTCGCGCAAGCGTAAGTTCGTTGTCTGGTCGTCGTTGTTCCAGAAGACCAAGAACGTGGCGCTACTATCATTGCTGTTCGACACATCAACCCGCGGAATGACAGGATTCATTCTGGTCGTATTCGCGATGACAAACAGCTCCGACCACCCGGTGAGGGCATCGTCAACCAGGCCGACGATATCAAATGTGCCGGACGTATTCGTCTCGAAAATGTACAAGCACGACTTTTCGGTAGCCATGCACACGACTTGAGGGTTCGTCACGTACCCTTCCGCCTTCAGGACAGGTTCCGCTGGCGGCACTAGCATCCCAACGGCAAAGCCTTCGTTGGCTGCAAATGCGACACGAACTTCACCCATCGTGTACGCCAACTCCGCCAGTCGGAAGCCCCCAGTCAGACTCGGGCCAAGCTCGTATTCCATCGGTGTTTGCGCCTCAAGGTTGGTGGCCTCCCCATCGCGGGCGGCCTGCTTGTAGTAAAGCGTAGTGGCTGCCCCCATGGTGTACGCGATGTAGAACGTTGCATTCTCCGGAACACCGACGACCTGCGATGGTGGGGAGGGGTCGTTGTTATTGGTGCTGGTTTTGAGAAATAAGGAAAAGGTAAGAAAAGAAGAAAACCAGTCCCGAAGGCCCCAGAGACGACTTAAAACGTCAAAATTATAAAACAAAATCCAGGGAAAATCTTGGGGTTAGGGATGCCAGGTAAGAGAAAACACACAAAATGAGGACAGTGCCTCGACGGACGAGGACACGCAGTCTCATGTAAGCAGCACCGACTCCCTCCTCCGGGAAAAGAGCGAGACACGCTACAAGAAAGCATGGGAGTCCTTCGTGGATCACATCAGGCAGCACGCAAAGTACCCAACGAGTTGTTACGGGGAAGACCCTGCCGTTTCAAGAGAGAGTGCTCACTGTTGCCGTTTCCCTTCCGCAGAAAGATCCCAGAGGTGCGAGAACGTGAAGTGCCGTGAAAGATTGCCGGGAACCAGACAGGGCTGAGGACTTGACAGGAAACCATGGACATAGCGACCCAACTATGGTAAGTTGGGTCAGACTCTCCCTACCAGGTACACCCACCCTTTTCTGGTGCTTGTACCCCTCCTTCATGAAACTCGGAAAGTTTTTTTTTTTGGCGAATCTTCCTTATATCCCGCCACTTCAAACCTTGGGCAAGGCAATCCCATTGGGATATAAGGAAACAAAATTCGTGGTCGTGACGATTTTTGGGGGACCCCTTTTGAAAAATTTCCCGGGGGTCAAAGTGAGTTGAAGTATGGCTAAAGATAAAGTGGTGTCACCTGAGGGGATAATCTCAGGGCCGCCCACGTGATAAGCCGTTAAGCATTGAGTTCTTTTAAGTACATGAACCACATGGATTAGCATGCACTGCCTTGAAAGTCAGGTTATCGGATGACGTCGTCACCTGCCATTGCGTCGTCAAGGTCGAGCATTTGTGGAGCTAGCGGGGTTTGGCTTTCTTGCGATTCCAAAGACTGAGTCGGCGAGTACGAGGGCAGGCAGGAGTGCCCGTTTTCCACTTTCGAGGGCATTGGTGTGCCCGTGGTCCCCGGTCGTTTCTGAGAGCTGCTTGCCCTCGGAACCTTCTTCTTCCTTCGATGCACCCCTGAGTCGGGTGTGGTCGCCTTCGTCTTCTTCCGCTTGCGGCCGGCGATCGGGCCTTCCTTCGGGGTGCCGAGCACCCTCTTCTTCAGCGCTGGTCGTTCGCTGGTTCCTGGCGTTGGTGGCGGCCTCTTGGTCGCCCGTCCGGTCGTCGCCGTCTCCTTTTTCGTTGCCGCGAGCGGCGCTCGCGCCGCTCGCTTTCCTACTGGCGTTTCCCGCTGTACACCCACCTGGGTGGGTGAGGAGGGCCTCTTCTTCTTGTTGCGTCCGGGGGTTGACTGGACGTTCGGCTTGTTGGACTGGTGGTGGCCGCGGCTGCAACATGCCGCCGGTCGCCTCTGCGTCAGCGTAGGGAGCCTTTTGCACTCTTGGCAGGTCCTCTGCCATGCGTGCGGCAGGCATGATGCCCGCTGCGGCAACACGCCGCCGCCGTCTTGCACTCGCCGCACTTCGTCGTGCTGTGCTCTGTGCACACCGCGATCGGCTGCCCATCGTTCGCGTGGTGATGGTGCCGGCAGCACATCTCTACCGTGGGAGCGTCGGACGAGTGCTCTGCACGCCTCACACTTCCCTTTGTGATGGGTCGCGCACGTGACGAGTGCCTTCTCTATACCGACACCCGGCATATGCACGGGGTCTGGGTGCAGTTGTGGTGGGGCAGGCAGGGCCCACCTCGCCGCTCTCCCGATCGTCCAGTCAGGGTACGTCGGGCACTGCGTCCCTACATCGCTTCCTTTCACTTGTTCCTCAAGTATCGTCCCCGTGTGTGCCTCGCGAAAGCGTGGCCTGGGCCGTATACCCGATATCCCCGAGATGCCCATGAACGACAGCGACGTCGTCGGGCACACCCTCTCTCCTCTCATGCAGCTTCCCAGCCCTTGCTGTGCCGCCAGCTTGTCCAACGCGCTCATCATGCAGCGCAGGACGTTTCCCCGTTCTCTCACCCCCTTCGGCGCATTCCCGTGCAGCGGCATGCTGAGGCCCGAGAAGAGTTCAAAGTCGATCGCAAGCTCCAGCATTGACGCCTGCCCGTTCTCGGTCCATTGCATGTCCGACAGCCACGCTACCAACGCATAAAACGTCGGTAGTCCCCAGGTCTTGTTCCGCTCCCACGTCCATGCCGGGGCAATCCGCGCGAAGGGGTGGTCAAATTTCTCGGCAGGCATCGCATTCGCTCTCGACCAGGGGGTCGTGGGGTTCCTGGCCACCCAGCCACGTGCTTCGAGCCCAGCCCGTTCCGCAAGGATTTCAGCCATCATCTCCTGGAGCCGCCTCGAGAATTGGGCATTCTCGGGTACTACCACACCGTGTTCCAGCGTGCATCTGGGCCAGTCGGCCCGGTTGGCTGCCATCAGCTCGGCATGTGCCTCTCGTCGCCGTATGTGCGAGTACGCTCCGCAGTCCCAGAATACGTGTTTCTCGTCCTCGGTGTCGCCGCTTCCACAGTGCTTGCAGCTGGGCGCCTGCGGCTCAGCTCCGGCCTGCCTCATCCGCGACGTGTACTCAGCCGTGTTCACCCCCCCCGCCAACGCTACACGTATAAGCCTCGCGGTGTGCGCGGGACATTCACGCATCCTCCAGAAGGAGTTCGTCCGCTCCAGGTCGGCTCTCTGTATGCCCTCAAATCCCGGCCGCCTCGCCACCAGTCGGGACCACGTCTTCGCCCTCAAGTCCGCCCTAACTTCATGTCCCCTCTTCGAAGGTGCCGAGGCTAACGGGTCATATGTTGCACCATTCCTCAGCGTGCGAGACAGGGGCCCGGGTCCCCATACGTGTCCACACTCCTCCATGCTCCTCATCGCCAGTCCAACTGGCCCCAGGGGTGGGTCCCCCTCGGCGTATCTTCCCCGGATGCTCTCCATCAGAGGCAGCAGTCGTGGCAACCTCTCGCACGCCGCGTAAAACGCTGTCGTCACCCTATATGCTAGGCATGTACCGGGATCCGTCAGGTGGCCCTTCTCCTGAAAGTTTAGGACCATCTCCCTCGCGCGCTTCGGGTTGGATCCACCCCAGATCAGTCCCATCACCGACGTCGTCAGCCGTTTCATCGCCACCTTCGATACCGGCGCGAAAGAGCAGCCTGACAGCGCCGCCGGTAGCACATTCGACTGCACAATCCGGACCCGCTTTTCGTACCGGAACGGCGCATGGCGGAGGCCTTCCGCCAGGGCAGCCGCCTTCTCCACCCTCTCCGAGTCGGACCTTTCCGTCCTATTCTTCGCCGTCGAGACTAGGACCCCGAGGCACGTGACGGATTTGCTAAACCGCAGCAGCGCATCCACGCTGCGGAGTTTGAGAGTCGACTGATGCCTACGTCTCGTCGAGAACGCGACCGTCTTCTGGAGGTTTAGCTCCATCCCGGTGAGTGTGCAGAACTCGTCTACTACGTCCACTCCCTTTTGCAGGGCGGCCTCCGACAGCCTGGACAGCAGTGTGGCGTCGTCCGCGTATCTTTG